>JAMKCH010011658.1:0-27204 GCA_023653785.1 Ophioderma brevispina
TGTTTGGTTTGTTTGAAAAAGCAGGAGGCAAGAGGTCAATAACCTGATGTATCAAGCATAAAGGGGGATGATCGATTTTAAGATATAAAAAAAAAACATCTTGTAAAGTTTCGCGCTGTATTTTATCGTTTTGATGTGAGAGCTAGAACCATGATTTTGTGGAGCGCAATAGAGTAATGGGTTAAAATTAATATTGGTTGACCAAAATGGCGTACATTTTCACTCTTCCAAACTTAACCATCTTTTAGCCCTAAGATTTCACAGGGTGTAAATGAGAAAATAGTAGCTTTCTTCTGATACCAAATTGCGACCATTCCGGTAAAATCTGGGGTTCTGGTGACGAGGCTATCGCGATCTGGCAGGGTGCCACTTTAAAGCCTGATGTATACTCCCCACTATCACTTCTATTACACCATGCAATGATATTTTACATCGCAGTTTCGCGCAATATGTGTTCTGACATTCAGGACACCCAATCATGAGGAAGCACTGTAAAAGGCAACTACCAATGGGGGCTGGCTTATTACTGACAGCTTTGGCCATTCTTGCGAAATAAGAGAAAAAAGACCCCAATGTGAAACCAAAAAATAGTAGAAATGGAGAAAAAAAATTGATTCAATTAGTGAACGAAACCCAGCTCCCGTTACAATACAACCACAAACCTGCCTGGAGGGAAAGAACTTCCGTATGGTGGGAACAGATTTGTGACCCGGGCGGCAACAGACAAGTTGTCCTTAACCAACCTAGCCAGGCAAATGGAAGCTGACCTGGGAGACAGTCATAAGGAGAGAGGGAGATAGTGAGGTCTCTTGAAAGCCATATGCGAGAATTCTTCGAGCAGACTGCCAGGAGAAGATTGTTTGTAACAGCATCTACCCACTGCCCTAACAGGGCCACTCAAGCAAGCATTGAAAGTGCAGAAGTCATCTTGTGTCACAGGAGATGAATGGGTCTTTAGTATGATGCCGGTCTTGTGCACAAGATGTTTCTGTACCCCTTAGTATAGGCTTGATACAGGATTTGTAGGGTTACTTGTTTGTTAACATGTAGGTTACCCTAGGTTTCTACAGTGTGAAACCCCTATATGATGAATAGAAAAATATCTTATGGAACAAAGGGACCCCTACTATACTTTCCCAGAATTTTTTTTATTAATTCCTTACTCTGTTTATGTCACTAGTGTATGAATTATGAAATCAGACCTCACGTAATTCGTTGAATTTTTTCATTTCGTCTTAGCGCACTTCAGTTGGTGCCTAAGGCGCCATTAACCCTAGCACGGCTAAAAGCTCACCAAAACTCACGTGTTAATTGAGAACAATTGCACAAGTCAAACAAGACTAATATGGGACGAAATCGCTGGCCAGGCCAGCGATACCGCCGATTAGCGTGCTATCACGGGTATGGGCTGGGCACCGAAGGGCCCTGGGTTCGAATCCCAAACCGAATTTGCGACTTTTCTTGTTCCCCTCTTCCCTGACTCCTTCAGTCCCTCCCGGGAGATAGGCTAGAAACCGACGTCAGGGTTAGGGTTAAGGGGGCTCCAGGGACCCATGCTAATTAACGCAAAACACCAACACAATGGATTTCAATTTTTATCCCCATGGCTTGAAGACCAGCTCCAGGAATTCTCAAGGGGGGGGGGGGGAGCACAAAAACAACACAAAGAGTAAACACACAGACACATGCTGTATGAGTGCCACAGTGCAGTTTGCTACAGTTTAGTGTAGCTGTCATAAGTAAGAAAAGTGGCGTGGCTCTCACCGCTGTAGCAGCAACCTGGGCAGTGGGCAACCACCGTGCAGTTTGCTACAGTAGTGTAGCTGTATAAATAAGTAAGAAAAGTGGCGTGGCTCTCACCGCTGTAGCAGCAACCTGGGCAGTGGGCAACCACAAAAAGTCAAGGCCATTGGCAACTGTACTGCTATTGAAAAATTTGGGAGGGGGCACACCAGGGGTGCCCCTCCCCATAAATTGCTGCCCTTAAGTAGGATGGCCCGATTTTAAATAATAGAAAGTTTTCATCTCTGATTGAATGACCTTCACACCAAGACCCTGTCTGTAAAACTTCACACCAATATTCAACCCGTGGATTGAGAGCTAAAAAAACATTTTTAAGCCTTAGAGTAATACTATGTAAAATAATATTGGTCCAACCAAACTTGGACACTTTTTCAATTCATACATCCAAAGCACCTCTTTTAGCCCTCTAGTATATTCCCAGGGTAAAAGAAAAATATAGGTGTTCATCAGACCCTAATTTCTGACCACTTGCGGTAAAGTTGTGGGGTCCTGACGAGGCTACTAGTCACCATTGGGCCACAGACCATTAAAACCCATTTGTGGTCGTAAATTGTCTATCTGTAAAATGATAAGATTGAAATGAAATGCTATTGACTCAACTATTTCTTTTCTTTCCTGGTCTTTCCTCTGCTACAGTGTCCTTTCTGCTAAAACAAAGAAGCTGTGCTGGAACATATTTTTGAATGACGGAGTACCAGAGAGAGGCCTTGACTGAGAATGAATTCTTGCAGGTCTTTCCTGTCTCTTGCAGCAACTAGACAGTCACGCCTGTGTCATTTTGATGTGCAACAACGGTCATCAGAGGTATCACAGAACCAGACACGGTGCGAGACCGAAAACATGAACTGGAGGAACCGACGGAGTGCCTAGTATGACAGGATCCCACATAGTAAGAATTTATTTTTTAAATAGTTCACATTTTTTCAAACAGTAAAGGTATTTCGTGATTCCAGCAACACCTTCAGTTTTAATTCATGGTTACTTAGATATCCTGAAGAAAAGCTTATTCACAAATTTGAGTTGATTCCCGATCTTGCGGTTTTGTGTTATGAGCAATTGTTGTTTTCCCATGGTACCATTTTTTTAAAAAAAAGGGGGGGGGGCCACTGTGCTGTAGTTCTGTCCGCTTATGGACAGAAATACAAAATTGCAATTTCTTCAGGTACAACCAAATAAGCACGTAAGAATTAGGTACTCATGTATTACTAAGGCCAATTCAGATGATCTAACAATCTCCATTTTTTTTAGGAATTCATAAGACGAGGTTGTGGATCACCAAATTCCCCTTTGAGAATCAAAATTTGCTGTGTTTTGTGTACATGCACATTTTCATACATTTTTTATGTTCATTAGCAATGAAGCTAATCTGATCTTGCCGATTTTCTGATTCGGCCCAAAATGATATCTCTGTTGCAACTGATTGAGCATATGTGTTACAAATTGGCTGTAGCATATGTGTGGTTTTGAATTTGTTGAGATCGTCTTTCGGTGTTGTTTTTTTGCCTAATGTTTTCCTTGTGGGCAGAACGTCTTTTTTGCGCTAGTGATCCCTGTATCCTAGAGAAATTAACTTACTTTGGAACTACACGCATGTACAGGATACTAGCCTGTACTGTGAATATTCTTTTAAAAAACCACTGTATACATTTATGATAGCCTATGCTGGTTGCCTTTATTCAATTCTTGTCATGTGCATTTCAGTTGTTTACTTCGTTTGACAAAATGAAATATTGAGATAGTGAAGGATAGTGAGAGTGATAGGGCTCCTAGGCTACCCCGACGGCTCTCATTAGGTACCATAATTTGATGTCTGTTTATTGGACACAGCAGGTAGCCAGTGGATAGGGAATCCGTCTATGATCGGAAGGATTAGTGGATTAGATTCCCATGCGGGTGCAGTCATAGAAATATTTCCTACTGGGGGTTGCTTTGGTTGCTTTATTTTTAACTGTTGTCACACCTGTTTGATGCCATGCAAAATTGCTCTTTTATTTTTAGAGCAATTTTAGCAGCGGCTGCACCATTTGACAAATGTTATAGATGGGGACATGCAAGAAGCTATTAACCTCTGCAAAAATCAGAAAAATCCATTGCGGGAATTTGGCCATATGGCCTACAAAATCATGATTGTATGGTATAGCACCTCTATGTGCCAGTTCTCCATAGAGAGACGTGTTAACTAGATGTTAAGAAAAATTCATATTATTGCCCGCCAATGAAATTTTGTAAAATTTTACACAGGATTGAAGTCAGTGGTTGGTACAAATAATCCAAATCAGTGTCAAAAGGGGTCGCTGTTGATTATATTTGTTGTTTTTTATTTCTGGTTTGTCAGTAAAAATGAGACCCTTAAAAAACCTGTGTTGTATTAAAAAAGTGATTGTCAAAGTATCTGGATGGTTAAAAACAGTTAATCTCTGAAAATGATGCATGATGATTTTCCTAAAGGAAACCGGCCTCAACTCTGATCCTGTTGGAATTTTTGTAATAAAAATAGGCAGACTGAAAGTGTGCATGTATGTATGTTGTGTGCATTGTACGGCCTGGGTCTGTTGTTACATATGTGTCTGTCTTGTACTATGTGCTGTGTGTTTGCAATGTACGAAGAGGAGTGAAATGAGAACAAGTACCGCACAGGAATAGAATCCCCCCCGAGCCGAGTTAAGGAAATTTTAAGTAAATTGTCGTGCTCCTCGGGCCGTTAAATTTGATGGCCTCCACACTTATTAAGTCGTTTACTGCAATGCGGCAAACTTTTGTAGAATGATGTTAAATTACAAGCGTCACTACCACCCATCCCATTGCTTTCTATTCACGGCCGGAGGAAGCATTTCCGTTTGTCTGAATATTGAGACAGGCAGTGCACTGGCATATTGCATGGTGCACGTACACTGCGTACTCTCTACGTAATTGCCCAGGAGACTTGGCCGCAGGTCGAGTGCTGGCATTTTTTTGCACGCGCCTTTCTTTCATCCAGCGCTTAGATCTCTTCTGCACACACCAGTGTGCGCAGGAAGAGATCATAGCACACACAGTGTGCGACTTGCTCAGACCTTGGCACCCGGGACAAGTTGGACGCCGTCACTTTTTCCATCCCATGCTTATGCTCCCGTCCTGTGTGCAGTTGCACAAGCTTGTTACAGAAACCGACACGCCCGTAGTATTGTTAATGTTTGTTATTCTTGTACCATCTCCATGATGATCGTATCGGCCTACCTATATGTGAACTCAGAGTATCAAACTAAGAAGTACAAAGTTTTGCATGATAATAATGTAATATATTGTTGGAGGGGTCATATTGTGTATGCCATAATGAGTCTATCTAAGTATTAGACCTTAGCAAAAATGTGTCATTTATCATAAAAGAAATAACAACTCGTTTGCCTTTTATGAAGGAAACAATACAGATTGTTGATCAGCATGCGGGTTGGAAGGGAATGATGTAAAATCGTTTTATGCCTTTTTCTGCTTCATTTACACTAAAGATCTGGTCATTGAACCAGTTTTTTCACTAGCAAACCATCCATTACAAATATGGTTAGTTGATGTGTAAAGTGCATTTTGACTTGCTGTTTCATCTTAGTGTATGTAATTAAATGATGAAAGGAATCATGACAGAGGGAAGTCATTGTAGGGTTTTTGGCAACACGTGCATGCTTTCACACATACTTACTGGCTGTATGAAAGCAATTTAATTATGAGGATTTAAAAAAATGAAAAAAGGAAAGGAAAGTGTTTTGAGGTAATAACCTTTGTATCGTTCACTTTATGTGAAGAATGGCCATTTAATTTTGGTGTGCATACTAGGGCTACCATATTTAGACATCCGTGTTTGATTAATTTTAAAACTTTAGTCACCCTCTGATGACATTTCGCTTCTTGAATCAATTAGACCGGATGGATGTATTTGATTTTGCCAAAATCCACCCAAACTTTTTAAAACTTTAGAGCAATTTGGCAAATAAATAGATTCTGATGCAGAAATTTACAAGAGTTTCTATTGTAAATTGACAGGGAAAACGCACGTTTTATCGTGTGTTTGTTTTGTGTGTGTGTGTATCAATTTGGGAAACCCTTGACGAATGTTGCACCTTTCTTGGTAAAATTTATCAAGTAGTACAAACTCTCTTAATGATTAAATGAAGATTTGACTCAAATTGGGTTATCTTCATGGTAGCAAATTATCAAATATGTACCACTCTGTGAGAGGTTCAAGTATGGTCAACGAATATAGCAATATATTTTCAGCCCCAAAAATATGTATTTTATTTTTTTTAAAATGATCAAAATGTATAGAAATGTGATTAATGTGACAGGACAGAAAAGGTCAATATTGCAGTGGTATGTTCTGATGAGTGTCAATTTTGCAAAACTAATAATGTTGTGGATACCTAAATGAGGATACTCTGCACTATAAGACTTTAGCGGTAAAGATGGGCCAGTTGTGACATGCTGCCAAAACACTTGTGGGCAAACCAGCCGATATTGGGTTTTTACATTAATTGAAAAAACAGGACTAGAGGTGAGGACATCATTTCTAGAAATCAAGGGTAGGTTCCGACCAGACTTGCCGCTGTTGGCTTGCTTAGCAAATGGTAGCTTCACCGCTTGAAGCAAATTTGGCTATTTCCAGGCGCGTTAGCCAGCCTGATGTTTCCGAGGGGGGCAATTTCCGCTAGGGTAGGTACAATAAATTTCCCGATCACAAGCACAAAGTTCCCGGTCAAGGCAACAAAATCCCGAAAAAAAAAGGGCTGATTTTAACATAAATATCAGTGTTTAATTTTCCCGATTTCCATTCAAAAAATGTCCAAAGGGGGCACTCTGACCCCCCTCTGCCCCCACTTGGCTACGCCACGGCAGTTTAGCCCAGGTTCCACAGATTAGAGTTAAAGGACCAGGTCCAATTGCTAATAGGTTGTCCCCAGAAACCCCCAGATTTACCGAAGTGGTAAAATTTGATATCAGAAGGAAGCCTACTATTTCCTCATTTACTAAAGGACATGTTTAGGTTGGAAGTATGAGCGAAATGTACCCATTTGGTCGACCATTATTAATTTTGCACTCTATGGAGCTTACAAAAATCGAATTTTTAGCTGTTGACGTCACATCAAAACGGATCGAAGTACCGCAAAAATTATAAAAATTGTAAATCAAATGGGTTTAATTATTTAAGGACCGCGGTTTCATAGGTGGTTTTGCGCTAATGGCTAAGGCCTCGTCCCCAGAACCGTAGATTTTTCCGGAAGTGGTCACAATTTTGGTTCGAAGAAGCTAAATTTTTCTTACTTACCCTGTGAAATCTTATGGTAAAGGATGTTGGTTTAGAAGTTATGAGCGAAACATGTGTCCCATTTTGGTCAACTGACATTTTAGAGTATTCTATAGGCTTATAAAATACATCACGTTTTTAGCTCTTACATCAAAAAGGATTAAAATATCGGCACAAAACTTACAGTGAGTTTGGGGTGGGGTGAAGGGCTATTCTATCAGATGAAAACTTCATTATATTAAATTGGAACATCCCCCTTTAATCTCATATAGCTAGAAGCTAAAATGTGAGAATACAACTTTTCTCCACGACGATAGATGATTGATCAACTCTTCGATTTGTCGCCTTTATGATAGGAGAAAGGTATTCAGTTTCCCTGTGAAGATTACTTCTTTCTTTATAGTGTGATCCGTAATAATAGGCAGAATTTGTTACGCATCTCCTAAACTTTGCTTCGTCTGAAGTATTGGATGACTGCACACACGGTATAGATGATATGACATTTGTTTCCCTTTGTGGCGCCCACTGTGGTGGGTGTCAGAAAGAAAGTCTGAAAAACTAAGGTGTTGATTAGCCCTATACTTTGCATGGGGAAATCTGGTTTTTTTATCTCTTGTAACATTTGTTTCAAATTGAATAATACCATACATTCCTTTAAGCATTCTTGCTAATGCTACCATTCTTCATTGTGACTGATTTAGAATCAGAATTTATCTGCAAATAATTTAGACCAATTTTATGTCTGTTATCGAAAACTACTGTAATATTTTTGCATGATTTGAGAAATCATGGGGGGTGGGTGGTGGGTGGGATGCGCATATTTGAGTTTTTTGTGTATTTACCACAATACACATACCTAAAGCCCAGTAATTATCAGGCGTATTATGTTGAACAAGTCTATGTAAAAATGTGCCAATCTGTTATAAGCTCGTCGTCGGGAGACCTGAAACTTTTGATATTTTTATAACAAATAGCGTGTTTCTATATGGACTCATTTTTCAGTTTATAACCAGAAAGGGATTAAAGTGGTTCAATGGAACCACCGTCCTACTGCATTTTTGGAAGATTTCCATATGTACCACCTTACCCCCCTTTAATTGTACAGAAAAACAAACTTCTTTTTATTTATGGGCCCTACACTACAAATACCCTAACCCTAAGGCCAAAAATAAAAACTCATTTGTTACATGGAGAAACTTAAAAGGTGGTACATATGGACTCTTGCCATATTTCTTTGCTATACCGACAAAAGTTTCCACCGTATTAATACTTGTTTTGGAAAGAAATGCGAAGAATAAAATCCGTTAACGCCAATATAACCTCTTAGTTTGGATTTTGTTTTTTTTTTCATTTCCATGTCTTTGATTTGATTTTTAAACCTCATTCTCATCACTCTTGCATGATCTATGGGACACCCTTAATCCGTGAGGCTTTGCAATTTTGTAGCGATCAACTATAGCAAGTTCCTGACTCATCAGGCATCTAGCAAGAAATAAATAACAAAGCGGCCTCTTATCAAGCTTATTTTACTCGCATAGATCTACAGGTTTTATTCTATTTTATCAAGAAAATGTTAAATTTCATGTGGCAGTTTGTGATCCACCAGCGAAGCCTATTTGTGGTTTTTATAGAAAGCTGTACTATTAGCATTTAACCATCTTTGATACATCTTAAGAGTGGTGGCACATACTGAATCTCTTTGTCAACATTTTTTCTCTATCCCTCTTACTCTATTATCTGTAGTGTCTTATTAGGTCTGAGTAGATCATATCAGCCGCATCTGCCACAAAATACACTGAATTTTTAACGGTCCTTAACTTGCATGCTGATAATATTCAGAGAATGCACAGCATGGCACATTATTGGTATTCCCAAGTAGATCAAATATGTAAATAAGGTACTTGACTGTATCTAAATACCAAGTTTCATGGAAATCTGTCATTGGCTTCACCAAAGTTTGTTTTTTGTCATTAGCAATAAAAAATGCAAATGAAGTACTTAATATGCACATTTTATAAAGAAAGACAGCATAGGTAATACCTCTCTATCACAACCTATATATCAAATTTGTGGAAAATCAGTCATTGGCCTCTAGTAAAAGTTCACATTTTTTGGTTATTGGTCAATCAGAACAAATATGCAAATGAGGTACTTAATTAACTTGAAAATTTTGTGAAGACAAACAGCATGGGTTGTGTTGTACATAGTTTCAACTTTCCATGCACATGTCACCAACAGCTAAGTGTCCCCTCCAAATGGCAAGTGCTGTCATGGTTTATATGCTATTTGTAATCAAGCACCAGTAGTTGCTATCGCAGAACATAAAAGAAAATCGTTTTTCTAAATAGTAGCAGCACCAGGATCAACATGGTGGGGGGGGGGGCAAAAGGGATCAAGAAAAATTTTAGGGGGAAATGTGGAGTGAAATTATCAGGCAAAAATGGGTAAATGAATGCGAAACATATGAAAAATTGAAATTTTCACAGGGAAATAGGCAAAATTCGACATCAAATATGCTGAAATGCATGTGAAGTACATTTATATTTTAACTGTAATTTGACAGTTAACCATCACTTTTGACAAGGTGGGGTTTGAGTTTGGGGGGAAATGAAATATTTTGTGGGCATTTTCCCACTGGTGGTAATTCACCCTATTATGGCTAAGCTTTCACAGGGTAAATGAGAAAAATAGTAAGCTTTCTTCTGATACCAACATTTTGACCACTTCCTTAAAATCTGGGTCCCTGGGACGAGGCTATTAAGCGCATCGGACCATGTACTTAAGTTATTTGTTAAAGTATTTGCTGGAAAGCTTGCAGCCCTTTTTTTTAGATGAACTTTGTATCTGTATATCATTGCCGGGAGGTGGTACCCCTTAGTTGGTGTATCTTAATCCTTCCAATAATCTGCGATGTTTCCCTTGGAACAGTCCAACAAGGGTATGGTTGCAAATAAACTTGACTTTATTTCCCAAATTATGAAAAACAAATATCATACTTTTCAGGCTCAAAATTGTAAAGCATAAAAATTCTGGAATTCTTAAGACAAACTCTTTCTGTTTTTTTTCACACAGTAGGAGCTAATAATAACTTTATCTTTGTCCACGCCACAGTTCGGAACGGTGACGTAAAATGAGCAGCGTCCCGTCCGTCCGTTCTCCGTTTGTCCGTTCGTCGTCCGTCCGTCTGTGGATAAAATGTTCCCCATGTTGTACATGAGTTATCTGGAGTTCCGTAAGGTCGACAAATGATGCAACTTGGTGGAAAGAAGCGGGTTATAAGTTCTTGACCTATTAGATTTTGGGCATAAAAATTCTATTAAGTATCTAATTTGCATAATTTATGAAAAATTCTCCTGCAAGGCCTTTGTACAAGTTATCTGGAATTCTGTAAGGCTATAATGAATGTACTTTGGTAGAAGGAAGCGGGCTGAAGAGTTCTCAACCTTATGTTTGGGGCATATTCCGGGCAAATTGAGTATGCCAATGAGCTAATTAATATGCAAAAATCAGCGTTATGTCCTAGATTTTTCAAACGGTACATCAGATACTCAAAATTCTGCGCTGCATGAAAGATTATCATGGGGCATCATTCTTTTTTGCAATATGAAAGTAATGTGAATTATATGCGGCTTAGGTATGCAATGAAGCTAATTAAATATGCATAATTGCTGTAACTCTAAAACAGTACGTCGGATATGCAAAATTCCTTCGCGACATGGAGACTACTATGCCATGGGGATTTGCAATATATGAAAGTATTGATTTATGCCGCCGTATGTATGTCAATGAGCTAATTAAATATGCATATTGCTGTTAGCTCTGAAATGGTACTTCGGACATGCAAAATTCCTTCGCTCCTGCTACTATGCCATAGGGGAGGGGGTGGGGTGTTGCGGGGTGTTGGGGAGGGTGGGGTGTTGCGGAGTGTTGGGGAGGGGGTGGGGTGTTTGCAGAGTTGTTGGTAAGGGGTTGGGGTTTGAGGGATGTTTGGAGGTGGATGTTGTGTTGCAGTGGTGTTGGGGATGTTGTGTTGCAGGGTGTTGGGGAATGTTGTGTTCGGGTGTTGGGGAGAGGGGTGAGGTGTTGCATGTTGTTGGGAGGGGCATTGCATGCTCTTGGGTGGGTGTTGCGGGGTGTTGGGGAGGGGGTAGGGTTGTTGCGGAGGTGTTTGGGAGGGTGTAGGGTGTGCGGGGTGTTGGGAGGGGGTAGGGTGTTGCTGGGTGTTGGGGAGGGGAAGTTGCGTGGTTGGGGAAGGGGAGTGGCGTGTTGGGGAAGGGGAAGCGTGTTTCCGGGGTTATGGTGGGGTGGGGTTTGCCGGGGGTTTGGGTGTTGCGGGGGGTTGGGGTGTTAAGAAGGGTGGGGTGTTGCAGGGGTGGGTTTTTGCAGAGTGTTGGGGAGGAGGTGGGGTGTTGGGGATGGGGGTTGGGTGTTGCGGGTCTGTTGGGGAGTTGTGGGCTTGTTGGGGAGGGGGTGGTATTGCGGGGTGTTTGGGTAGGGGGTGTGGTTTTGCAAGGTGTTGGGGGGGGTGGGGTGTTGTTAAAAAGTAGCAATTTATCTCATGTTAGTGATCGTGATATTCGGCGGGGAACATATTTTAACGCATCGCGTAAATACGAGTTCGCCTTGTTGCACTCTTGCAAAGTCTTAGTTTTCATCAAAGTAGTCTTGTAGTTCAAAAGTGCACATCACCGGTAGAACTAGATCAATTGAGAAAAAAACTGCCTTCAAGTTGAAAATTACTTAACATAGCTCTGCTTCCAACAGATTTACATAACAAGTGGTAATAGCAATGCGCGCAAAACTTTACTATTTTTTTGCCTTAACAACCCGCATAACCATTCCACCCTGTCCCGCATTTTTTTCACTACTTGTTGAATATAAAACATTTACCAAAATGTCTTATATTACCATGGCTTGTTATTGGAAGAGATAATGGGAGTACAAGTAAGGAATGATGTTTTGGTGTCAATGATAACCATGCTGTATATGACTTTGAGTTTTTTTTTGTTGTGGTGCCCTCCAGCTATACTGGCCAGTACCACTTAGGGCAATCCCGTATTGTTGCGTGTTATGTATGTGTGTGTTTTGTATTGTGTTGAATATTTCTTTTTTCTGTCCATTAAATTGTTAAGTTTTTTTAAATCGACCTCAATTGAAAGTTGAAGTTCAATTGGAAACCAACTTCTGTCATAGGTGCCACCACCCTGGGATCCGCTCATAAGTGTTTTTGAGGTCAAAGGTCATGTGCCGGGTCAAAGGTCCTGGAGCGTCCCACAACTATATGCATTTTAAATAGTGACGCGAAATTTTCTTTGCAAGGATTATGTAAAGTGGATTACAATTTAACAATCCATTTTGTATCAAACAAATGCAACTATAAAAAGACTGTAAATACTTTCGCTTTAACTATCAGTAATCTTTTAAGGTATATACTGTATTATAATTAAGAAACTGGCTTCAGGTATGCTTTTCGAGTATCGCATCATATCATTTGGCAGTTTGTGTTCTTCTATGTACCTGGTTAATTAAATTACATTAAAAACGCATTTTAATATGTCAGCACATGTCAAAGCCTAATGGAATGGTATTTTCAAAATAAAAATAAATGAATCATTAATGTCTAAACCATCATCATCCTTTGAAACCAGACTGCTGAATTCAAAGTTAATGTAAGTATGTTAGAAAAAAACAGAGGATGTAATTGAGACCCATCCACAATGCCAGTTTTGGAAAATTTCACTCCAAAAAGTCAATCCCAATGCACAAGTTTTTGGGAAATTTTCACCTCAATAAGAGTCATGGACCATAAAATCCTATTCTTAACACATAAAAACCATGACTTTTATATTCATTTTAACACACAAAGGAATTTTTAGCATGATCATGAAATGTCCTGTGGTTCTTAAACACTTGGAATGCTTTTTATCCCCAAGTAATGACAAGTGTTTTGTACATTATATTAATTAGTATATGCACATTGCAATGCATTATGGGATTTGTTCAAAATACCCTCTGCCCAACTGTATGTAGCAGCCATGGAAAACAACTGCAATGAAATTGAGATTATTATTAGCAAAATCAGAAATGTTGCATGATGTACATCCAAATTGTTTCCAGATATCTGGAAGTGATTGTACTACGAGTTCACTCAGCATGTTGGAATATTGTTTTCTGTGCTGGACTTTTCCTTTAACTGTTTTATGCATGAAAATGCATGACAACCAAAAACAAAATGCCAACCACCTGATGAGCACTACTACGATGAAAATATCTGAATAATTAAAGTGCAGACCATCATTACCCTTTATGTCAGATTTTGTTGTTTAGAATTTCAAGATCCATGTCTGATAATTAAGAAAAATGAATTGGGATGGCCTTCAATGGGTATACCATTAAAAATTGCTAAGTTGTTTAATGCAGTTGTTGGTGTTTTAAGTGCACAAATTGCTGGTCTCGCTAATTGCGTGTGTTGCCAATCAAATCAAATGGGACTGGATTCATTCAAAGTGCTCTTTTTAATTTAACTTCCACTTCATGGTCTGTAAAGGCCATCACTAAATGTGATTTTACAGACAAGGTTGTGACCCAAAAAATAGTTAAATCTTATTGTAAGAGAAAATTGCAAAATCTCTTGCTGATTTAAAAAAATGAAAAGCCTTTATTGGACTTTAATGTTCACATTCCATTGATGGAAATTTCCAAATGAAATTTTGTTTGTTTTGTATATATGTGATTCAGAAAAACTGATTTATTTTTAAAGCAGCAATATTTGTGCTTGCTTTTGTTGTGTGTGACAACATAACACCTTTCAAAATAGAAATCTTTCCATTCATTAAATGGCTGAGAGAGTCACTTGGTTGTAGCTATAAGTCAAAATGTCAGTGCATGTAAAGTCTTAAAGGAGCATATGGTGATATTAGGAGGATAAAAATTCTTAATTTGCACTTGATTAGTTGTAGGACACTTAACAAGAATATTAAGGTTTATAGGAAAAAGGAATTCTAGTACATTCAAGATTTTCTTTATCAAACCAGGAGAAGGTTAAAATCTGTATGCTACATCAAACAAGCCGCATCAAAGCCGAATATTTGAATGATTTATCAAAATGATTCGACATGAAGAATCTACAGGACCAAACCTCATCAAACATTTATGATAACAGCTAATATGTTTTTGATCACGCATTATGTTTTGCTTTACATATAGATCCTTAGTAAGAATTAACTCTCAGAGCCCTGGATGGGACTAGAGTTGCTCAAATAGTTTTCCCAAGGAATTACAAACTACACACGTGATAATCAAGCCCATATTTTGAATCAGCATGCAAAAACACATTCAAGTGAGTCCAAACAAGCCTAGTCTTACATCAGTGGTTTTTGAGATGGCTTCAGACCATTCAGGAAAGTGATTGACTTGGTGTTTTAACTTGCACAAAATCTGCCGGGGTGGAAAGGGTTAAGACAAGTTATGGGGAGAAATGCTTCCGAAAATGTCAAGGATAATTTAGATTGTCAAAGGATGCTGCAAATGTATTATTTGTTTTGAAAAAATCTCTTGCATCAACTCTAACAAGATATTTATTAAGGGGTGGCCTGAAGATGCAAATTATGTTGGTAAAATATTTCTGTAATATACAGGGTGATTCAGAAAGTATGTTAAAGATATAAAGTCTCTGGCAAATTCAAATAAAAAGGGCTATTGGATAGGTGAAGAATTTGGGATTGTTGTATATCATTTGAAGAGAGCTTAAAGGTGCATGTTCCGATCCTCTTTGGGACCCCTGATTTACCCGGAAGTAATATCGATTTTTGATATCAGATGAAAGGCATATTTTTCTCATAGTCGTCCTGAAATTTGAGCCTTCAAATCCATTTCATTCCCAAGATATATAAAAAAATGCTGTTTAATGGTTGACCATCAATATTAGCACAGCATTGAATAGGGCTTTGCAATATGCATTATTGCTTCTACCATAAAACTGCAAGTTTGTTTCCCACAATACTTGATAGAGTGTATGTGCAAGTGCCAGGCTCTC
Organism: Ophioderma brevispina; assembly: GCA_023653785.1. NCBI lineage: Eukaryota > Metazoa > Echinodermata > Ophiuroidea > Amphilepidida > Ophiodermatidae > Ophioderma > Ophioderma brevispina. The sequence goes on from JAMKCH010011658.1 coordinate 15,111, forward strand.
ATATCAAATAGAAAACAAAATAGACATAGACCTTTAAAATGCTATCATTGGAAAAATATAAAGTTAAAAATGTTTCACCAATCAACATGAGTATAGAGGTTTACCAAAAATATCAATGGCCAAAATTGGTGTTTTGAGATTGTGGACATGGCAAGAAAACAATGACAAGTTTATTGAGAAAACCAAAATTAAAAATACACAAGGACAAAAGTTGTAGGAGATCTTTTACAGACAATTTTTTTTAAGTATTTTTTTTTTTTTTTTTTTTTTTTTTTTTTTTTTTTTTTTTTTTTTTTTTTTTTTTTTTTTGGGTTTCCAGGGTAGTGGAATTGATAGTTGGAGTGATGGAATTGGTGGTTAACAAAGAGAAAGTCAGTATTTGATGGGGTGGTGGTGGTGTTGGTTGACACGGTAGAGGAAGTCAGGTAATACGTGGATCCTGGGTTCCAACCGGAAGTCATTTTTTACCGAAATTCCTATCCCACAATGCACCAACGATGTACGATTCGAAAAATAAATAGCGCATATATATTCTATGGTGTTTTGTGTCATACAGTCATTTTTCTGTCATAACTGTGCGAAAACCGTTTGCTGTACATAAATTTTACCAGTAACAAGTACTCTTTGATTGCCTTGTAATTTTGCGCCACAAAATGTGCGCATAGTTTAAAGGAGGCGCACTAAACCGCAAGCGTGCATGGAGTGATGCATATCTACTCGTACATCGTTGGTGCATTGTGGGATAGAATTTTGGTAAAAATGATTTCCGGTAGGAAACCCCGGATCCACGTATTGATGTGCACAGGATCCAATGGGTTGGGTGACAGGTGGTGGGGTCGGTAGTTGACGCAGTAGTGGAGTCAGTAGGGGATGGGGTTACAATGATAAAAATTTCGCTGGCTATAGGCCTATGCAATTAACACTTTGTATGCCATTTGTTGCTTGTACCTATAAGTGGTACTCATTGCACAACTCAATACGATACCACTGTAGTAAGCCACAGCATTCTTGATGCTCTTGTTTTTTCTAAGGAAATAAATCAACAATAAAGGAAGCACTGGTTGAAACTTTAGGAAAATATTACAGAAGGGCATTGACATTGAATCACATACAAAGACTTAGCGAAGTTTCCTGCTGAGGATATAAGGGTATTGGCATACTTGAAATCTGTCAGTGTCATCTGCTGTCATATTCTGTCTTTGATGCCATCTTTTTAAAGAAAATTATGTATGGAATGTTTTTGAAGTGCGATGTCTAATGGCGCATTCTTAGTTTTGTTTAGTTCCTCTCTGGGGTAAAATAAGTGTTTGAGCATCAATATGTAATGTACCATAAGATGTGATAAGGAATTTCTATGGATATTAGTGGAAAATCGGCCAAGGGCCCAATGATGACATATGATTTTAAATTTTAGGACGCAGCTGGTAATAATAAAAATGTTGGTGATTCCATTTAATTGGACTAATGTTAAAAACATTAAGAACAAACAAAAACATCTAATTCCATATGAGACAATAAATATCTTTTTCAAAAGAGCAACCTTTCTTCTACCCCCCCCCCCCCCACCATCACTGTGAACAAAAATTAATGGTTTGAGACATGTAAAATTCCCATTCAACACCATAGAATTCCTTCTGCTGTAGGTGGCTGAGAGGAATCACATTTTTTACTGTACTATATAGTAAATTGAGTGAAATTTTAATATATTCTTATTCATGTTAAACTGCTGTTTTAAAACGACAAGTACCATGTAATTGCAAATATCATTTCTTTTATTCATATAAAAATGCTGTTTTAAAAGAAAATTTATCATGTAATATCCACTTTTAAAATCTCTCGCCTTAATAAGTTTTAGTTATTTGGACAAACCACTGTTTTTTAAAATTTTAAGGAAAATGGACAACATTAAAGGAGAGCTGTATGATTATTTCAAAAAAATATTGTTTTATGAATTTTTTGAATTGGATTGAATATTTTATAGTTATACATGCTATGTGTTGTTGATTTGGTTAGTTTCAGGGCTCAAGTCAATATCAGAACTGCATATGTGATACATGCATTATAAATAGGTCATGATGCCACTAAGTTATTCCAATTATATTTGTATTGGGTTGAATGATACTGGATAAAGAAAGTATGCTAGTTCGTTACACACACAAAGTATGAATTCAATTTTATATAATGAGCTATTGTCAATCCCACTCAATTGGAATTTTAAATATTTTCTGAGGCTATGTTTTGATTGGCCATGGTTGGGGTAATTATTGGTTTCTTTAGCACGACCTTTAATTGCAATATAACCTATTGCAGTAATGTTTGTGGAAAGGGCCAGTGAATTCTCAATGACGAAATTTGATATATATTTTAAGTTATAAACAGAATTAATTAGAGGAGAGGAAATAAAAAATGGAGGAATAAATTACAGATGATAAATTGTACTATAACATGGGGAATAGAGCATACATGAGTTTTGAACTGATGGGGGGAAGAGTGAAGTATCTGTCTTCATAAAATACTTGTGAATTTTGTTAATTAAAAAAGTTAATAGATTACCAATTTCGCTGCTTTTGGTAAACAGACGTGAGAGACAGGTCTGAGTGGAGTTACTGTGATACAGTAGTTATATCAATGAACCTTGAATATCGCTAATCAGGATTATATGGCCCATGCAATGCTAGTTGGGTCATCTGGACGCAAATTTAGCAGGGTGAATGAAGCAAATTAGCAAGGGTGCCTGAAGCAAATTTAGCCACGCGGTGCTAAGGGCAAATTTAGCACAGGTGCTGCTGTGATGTTTTTTCCCGTGATCTCAACGGCCGGAAGAACCCACAAAGTACGCACTTAGGTAATATTGAAAGAGAAAACAGTACACACAATTACATGTGCGGAGCCCTGGTCCGTCGCAGTAGAGTCCTTGTAAAATTAAAAACCGACACTTTTTACAAAGATTCTCATTTTACAGGCCTGGAAAAAACTGGGGAACTCGGCCCGATCCTGGGCGGCCCGGGGGAAAATTCGGGAGGAAGTCGCGGGGGACAGGGAATTGAAGCTGCCCCATAAAAAAAAAAAAAAAAAAAAAAAAAAGAGGAAAATTTTGTTAAGCCTTACAACAAATTTAATTGAAGAGAAAACGTGAACAGCAAAATATGGTATCCAAAAAGACCTTCATCGTGTGTTCAGTTGTAATGTAATAATCATAATAAGGGCGATCTTTTTTAGATATAAATTAGTTCACTTTTGGACCACTAAAACTCCACTATTGCGTATCGAGTAGAGTCGCTTGTCTTACCGATGTTCGGTAGATGTGTGCTACACCTTGTTAATATCCATTCATTAATAAAGTTTCAAGTGACCAATTGAAGCGTGCGTAAACATCCATTACACCACACCACGAGGTACCTTGCCGGTAAACATCTATGGGTTGTTACTTTGATTGGAATATTTTAATCAAGTCATTCGCTATTCAAAAAAAATACATCTGAATAGATGATTTAAACGTTTCATTAACCCATTTCAAAATGTTAATTTTACAGTGGGGCTGAGGATTCGATTAAAAAATACGGACGTTTACGTCGGATGAAATTCCGTGTTATAATGGGCAAAGTGAAGTAAAAGTCCGTCGACCATTGGCCAGCTTGGCCTAGTTTGAGGCAAGAAGCGTTGCAGTGCCTTGACAGGTCAGTGCGGTGCCACGATGACTGACGGTCAGAAAAATTACAATTTAGATAAACTGTATACGAGTTCAACAACAAGAACAACAAAAGATTCATTTCGACATCATATTGTTTAATCGTTCCGTTAGGTTTCGCCTTTAGGATTCTTGTGGTTAATTAATATGTGCGAGCGAGCAATCTCTTTTCTCGTTGCTATTCTTAAGTTGTTGGGAATCCCCCACCCTCCTTGATCTACTAGTAGGGGCACCAGCATATGGAATATTATACCCAAAATATCTTTGGCGCATGCTCAAATTTTTAGCTTCCACGTGCATGGGATTCCACAAGCTTATTGAAGTTAAGTGTGACCTTGAGGGAGGGACGTGCACCATGCGGCCTCGCAATCATTGTGTTCGAACAAAGTAAACAATACATTGAAAACGACCGAGACTAGCTGACTGACATGATACTCACGGGGTGAAAGATAGGCAAGAAACTTTGTCCTCATATCATCATCGTTTTTATCATTGTTTCTATCTTCTGTGATCACCTTACACACACAAAGTCGTTGTTCAAAGAAGACCCTCTCATTTTTATCCACCAACCGCGAGCGCGCGAAGGCGCGTTTTTCGAACGCCGAAGGCGTGAGGCCAAGCGGAGCGAGGCGTCTTTGCGCAAAGAGGGATAGTTCTGTACAAGCATACTGTGTCAATCAAAGGTAGTCGTCATCGTAAGCACCGCCCAATTCCATCAGCGATGACAACGTTTTCAGGTACTGCAATATATCGATGACGCTCGCCCGTTCAAAAATTACCATAGCGATTTTTTGCACGGCTTAATAGCATACGATGTTTTTTTCCATAAAAAGCAAAAAATCGACGAAACAAAGTTCCTGACAGCTGCGAGTGCGAGCGAGTGAGTCCGTACGGTATGTGAGAAGATGCATGGCAGATGGGATAGTTGTAGCCCAGCTCGGCAGAAATAGATAAGTCCCCAGTAAAGGTAGTAAAAGTTTATTCCCACCTTCCCTGCACAAACACACTGAATATGAGACTAGACTCGGGCATACGTCAGTCATGATCAAATATTTGTCTGCAGTGAACCAGTAAAAATTGCCACTCACAGACATTGACAAGTGATTTGAAATGATGAATCCTGACCCGCGTATCAAAATGCCAAGCAAATGTGACGTGTGGCGAACATCCAAAATTTCAAGCCAGAAATGAAGTCCAGTTCACAAATTCCCACGACGCGGAATTTAGGGGAGAACACGACATCCTAGTCTTTAGACATGGGAACTTACCGCCGGGAACTTAACATGTCTTGACATGCACCTATTACTGCACAATTTAAGGCTAACTTTCGGCCGAACCTGTCTGGAACGATTGCAATGAAACTCCGTGTAAAATACAAATCCGTTCACTACAAGGGACTGTAAAATTCACCAAAGTATAGTACGCGAAATCACATCAGTACACGTCGCCGTAGCTTCAAATACCTCAGATAGTCATTTCGCACAGGACCGTACGTGTAGCGAGATCGAATTTTTTTTTAATCCACACCATGTACACCGGGGACCTCACAGTCTACCAGTGACCACTTGACAAAAACGATGGAAGGTAAATTCCACCATGATTTTCACCGTGCCGTTTTCACAGCCGCAAAAAGTGTTTCGCCATTTTAATTCCCAATCCTGCATGCAGGGATCCGGCTGTGTATTCGCCCCAGGTATTCGCTTTGTTTTGAATCGGTTACCACACCCAATAATGAATGGTTATTGATCAGAGTTCCAATAAACTTGTATTCTAGGAACAATTTTAAGCGAACGATGACATCATCATTGGCCAATCAATCGATCGTAGTTTCGGAAGAAAGATCCCGAAAAAAACAATGAGTAACAAAGAGAAAAAAAGGAAATATTTGCGAAAAGGCTTTGATTACGACTGAACTTTGAGCGGTACAGAGAGGGGCGCAGACTCACCCAATTGAATAAATAACAAAAAGCCTTGATTAAAAGGCTAAATCAACACACACAACATTCAGCATTGACCTTCTCATACTCGAAAATGTGAAAAAATGGTGCACCAAATCGCTGTTCATCTGCGTCTTTTCAAAAAGCTTCACCTTCGAGGGGGGCACCACTCCCCCCTAAGGGACCCCCAGCCACACTGGCACGCCGCTGACGCGGCGCTGCGGCTGCTTTGCAGCCATCAATCGCGAGAAATAGGGCATCTCCATTATTTTGGTTACCGGGAAAATAACATTTTTTCCAGCCCTGCTCTTTATTTCACTATATGTCAGACGCAATTTCTCTTTACACCCTCTCTCCTCGACTTCCACAAAGACGGACTTTAATTCTGTACACAAAATACAATCTTTTCTATTGACCAATCATAGACTAGCTTTTGCAACTGCATGCATAACACACCACATCACAGTCTAGCACATGTGCCTTTATTAAAGCCTACCCTATTAAAGCCTTTTACAGGAAACATGGGTCAGTGCAAAACAAAGCGTCTTCTCAGCCACACCCATGCTTTTAACTTCAATGCACTAGCTACCAATTTGTATGGTACATGATACTATGCACCATGAAGTAATATCAAAAAGTAACTTGTATATTTATTCAATTTTTCAACAATTTATAGCCCAAGATACCTATTTCCCACATTACTCTACACCTGACCACATGACATGCCCTCCCCCGATGAAAGACTGTGTCAGTCGCTAGTCTTCTCCATAACTGATAGCCCGTGTAGGCCCTATATGAACATTTACTATAAATACACATCTTAAAATACATAAATTAAGAATTCTGGTCTTTTAGGCAAATGACAAGTCTTCATATTGGTATAATAACCACTTCATTGAAATTTTCTATTGTTTCCCTAACAAGTCCCATACTCCATAACGGAAAATGAAGATCACCTCTCAGATTGCATTTATGTCGACCGAAGTGCACTCGTAGACTTCCGCTGTAAATGTCATACTAAGATATGTCGGAGATTTGAGAAGAACTTGTCAATTACATGTAAAATGTTTCAACAGAACGTTCAAATAAATAAATCTTCCGACTTCATCTTTAGGGCGTTTAGGGGTTTTTGTGACATGACAGGCAAATTAACATTTAACAGTCATATACATGTACCAAGTCCTCCATGACTTGAGACATATAAAAATAATTTGTCACACCCCACATTTATGTACATAAGTCATCACCGATGGCATGGAAATTTTATTGTTTCCCTAACCACTTAGACTTATCATACGTATATCATTATAAGTTGTGGTCAAATACATATATTATGTGAACACATTCACTGCCTAATGTCATTACAAAACACATTATGTTGAACACTATAACTATTATGCTCTACTGAACCCCATCTGCATTACCATTTTGCTACCCTATTACGGTACTCACATCCATGTGAACTTCTGAAGTATAATAACCATCTCATCAAACGATTATTGTACACTTGGTACTAGCTAGCCACTTCGGTGCCTGATGATCTGTCATGATTTTGAAAATGATAGCCTATCAAGTGTATTCTAATTTCTGAAGCTGCCCCAACCAATTTGCCACCATTTTCCCTTTTCAGGGACACTGTATCGTTCTTCGGCTGCCGACAATTTCCTGCTTAAGAATACAATAGGGATGCTCTATTACCCTTCACTGTCATTTGACTCAGCACAGCACAATGCCAAAGTTGAGGCGTCTGTCTGTACAAAAAATTGGGGGGCCTATCAAATCATGTGTGCCATAGGTGTGTTGGTCAAACACGCTTGGAGCCTCCTCTGAAATGCATCCTCACATTCGGGATTCCCATACCACATTGTTTGGAAACTTTTCTTGTCAGATCCGTGAGCGGTTTTTGCAATGGCTGCGTAATTCCTAATGATTTCCTATAATAGCCCGTAAGGCCTAACAAAGAAAAACATAAATTACCACCCACCAGATACTATACTCACCCCTCGAACCTCCAGCCCCGGACCACGCAAGCCCTCCCCCATCCCGCCCCTCCCTCACCACCCCTCCCCACACCCAATTCCCGCCCCTACTCATCCATCCCCACGCGCCTTACCCCCACCCCTCCCCAACTCCAAAAACTCTTCCCTCACATTTTTCTTAGTTATTGTTAACTATTACCATTCCTCACATCCCAATTTTTTCATTCCATTCGTAAGATTGCATTTCCAATCACATTCCCCAATTATTCACCTTGCTTTTGGTGCAACTTTTCATTTGCCGTCTTCACAGTAAGTCCTGCTTCCGAAAGTAACTGAAATACACATTGTCAAGTTATCCTACCTGAATCCTCCAAGATGGTCATAGATACAAATGTCATCAAATATTGCACATGCAAAATTATAACAATCACGCAACACATAATCCATAAGTCGTTGAAATGCGCTACTACTGTTTTGCCAACCAAATGGTAGTACAGTGTACCTGAATGACCAAAAGCATGACAAAACTTCGCAACCCTAGATCGATTCGCTAAGTGGAATTTGGGTAGAACCCTTTGGTCAAATCAAGAGTTGTAATATCTTACAGCACCCCTTTGTCAAGAATTTCATCTCTTCTAGGCATGTTGTATTGATCAAATTTGGATTTCTTGTTCCAATTCCTCTCATATCTGAACAAATTCGACCCGTCCATCAGGTTTTGGGGCTAACCACCACATAGGCGATGCATATTCACTTGTGGTACGTTCACATTAATGCCCTAGATCTAAACATACATCAAGTGCTTCTTTGACCGGCTCACGCATGGACTGGGCCTTCTGTTAAGCACACTGTCGTACAGGTCTGTGATCATAGATCAATAGGATGTTCAACCAATGTGGTACGACTCAGGTTACATAACCCATCGTCCGCAGCTACCACACTACAAGTTTCACTTCTTTGAGATTCAGTTAATTCTGATCTACTTGACACCATGTTTGGGTTTCACACAATTAGGGCCTACATCATCACAAGAGGTATTAGCAATTTCGTGTCATTTACATCTTCACACATATTATTTGATGACCTTTTCATGAACTACCCCTGTAATGTACACACATGAGGTCAGTCTTCACTTCACTTCTATTGTAACACTTTAAGTTGAATTTGACATGCCCTACACCGCACTTCTGCACCTATCGGCTTGCAATCTCAAGTTAACCATATCCAGACTGCGGCTTAAGTTGCATATGGGCCCTCCATTTACTGTCTACTTAAGCGGCATATCAGGAAGAATTCAAGTACTTGATCACCGGCAGAAATTCTCGCACCTGCGCATTTCGGTCTAATCTGTTTTCATTTTGGCCTGACTTTTTCTCAGTGTTTTTGTTTGCATCTGCACAAGATTTGCATGCGGTTACGCATTTCAAACAAATGTTAAAGGCGTCCTTTGCCCTTCCTCCTACTATCGCAAGCTGTTTGAGCACGCTAGCGGCCCGCACTTGGCGGCCGTACAATAATTCCAAGGGTGAGTACCCGTGGTTTGACAAAGCACCTCCCTGTACGAAAACAAAAAGAAGGGGATATTTTTCATCCCAGCGCTTCATTTGTTCATCAGTTAATGACCTAAGCATAGTTTTCAACTTGCCATGAAAACGTTCCTGTCATGCCATTTCGTTTGCTGGTGCCGCGCAGAAGTAGCACTTTGCTTAATGCCTAACTTCTCACAAATACCGTGCATGACTTTAGACACATGAAATTTCCCTGATCATGTAACAATTTCTTTTGGTATGCCGGTCTCGCAAACACTTGGATAGAGCATTGTACAGTACATCAGTCCTCTAATATTAGAAATTGGGATAGCCCGGATCCTAGTGGCATAGTCCAGACAGTCAACAGGGAAGAGTTCCGTTTCCGGGAACGCGGAAGAGGTCCAACCTATCGATCCCTATTCCTCTTTTAGGCAGTCACACAGGCTGGGCAATAATGGATACTTCCGCGGTTGTTTACTTTATCCATCATTGACATATCTCGCATGATCTACAATTTACTACAATATCTTGGAAAAATTTGGCCAATACAAATGTTGTAAATGCGAGCCTTAGTTTTCTCTACACCTAAATGGCCTGCCTTGTCATGAGTTACCTTCATTATATGAGATCTATATTCTTTGGGAACAACTATTTGTTCAACGGTTTTCCGCTCAAGGAACCTCATCTTTAATCCCTTCTTTTAGAACATGAGGGCGTAGTAGCACCCATCCCTTTCATATAAACACACTCTTTGTTTGTCATATCTCAATACTCCCTAAATACGCTCTCTCACACCAGCTAATTTTGGATCGATCGTTGTTTTTTTCCCCACCAGCTTGTTGACGAGGAACACTTAAATTGGCATGTCGCACTGACCTGGGTGGTCCAATTACCGGAAGTGTAACCTCAACTCCGGGTGTGTTATTTACACTAGCAAGTACACTTTCAGCTGGGGAATTAACAATTTGATCAAGATTTGATACATATTCAAACAACTCATTTTCACCTTGTATGAATTCTTCACGTTCTTTCTGCGCCTGAGCTCTAGTCCTCACATATACCTGTTTTTACTGAACACTTCAGAAATCATGTGTCCCTCATCTATCATGACCTAACAACACATAATATAGTCAAGGTCTTCCACAACAGCCATTTGTACTGTACCAGATACTACGGGAGATTTTAAGTCTATTTTGGCAGTGGAAGTATTTACAGACCACCATATTACGTACCCTCTTAGATAACATCGAGCCGGGCCTAAATTTGCACTCACCACAGAATGCTCGCATGCAGAATCGGCATTATTTTTACTTTTTGCCTTCATTCCCGTCTACCGAGACACTTGTTCATGCGCGCCCGCGCAACTCAGTCTTCTGCATATTTTTGCTCTATATACAGGCTTGGCTTTTGGACCCGAAGTCTCGGTCGAGCCACAGGCTTTTGGGGACCTCGCTCTTTATATGACCTAGTGGGCCACACTGGAATCACGTCTTAATTTTAGCCTTGTGATCTAATTTTGGTGCCTGTGTACGTTTTGAACTGTGTCACTTAGTAGTTGCACTACCTGATGAACAGGTTTGCAAATTGGCGCATGCTGCACTGGTACGCCTGCCACATTGGTACAAACTTTTGGGATATGTGGTCCTGCCTGAACCACAACTATATCATTTCACAACGGCTTGAATTTTGTGCATTTTGGTTGGGCCCATGCCTCGCGATTTTTCACCATTTCTCACGCTCGCCTATACTTTCTTTGCCAATATGCCCACGCCACGGTTCATGATGTATATTTCGGCTTCACTGCCCAAGTCTTTGCCGTTTTGACTTGCTTCCCTTGAGATAAATGGCTAAACCCATGGGCAGTTTAGTAATGTCCTGTTCACTAATTATCAGTTCTTTTAGAGCCTGAAACTCACCATGCGGAATGTCCAAATTTTGGCCCACCCCTCAAAGTAGTATGTCCAATCATTCACCCATTCAAGATATCGTGTCCGTGTGCTTGTGACCACTTTTACGGCATTTCAAGCGGTACGATTCTGCAATTTATTTCGTACTTGGCAATAGGGCGGCCTTAAGATTTCAATAGTTTTTTCGACTCATTTATGGTGAGATTGGCAAAACTTCCTTTGCCCCTTACCTGACAAACCTAGGAATCAAATGCTTAGCCCATTGTGAACTGCTGCCACCATTTTAAGCGCAGGCCAAATCCAATATCATTTTAGTTTTTGATTTACCTGCCAGATCACTACTAACTAAGCACACCTTGATTTTTGGTAAAAGTGTTTATGATAATACACAATAATCCAGCGGTGTGCTAATTAACTTTTGTTTGTTGCGTTCACCTCGAAATCCAAGATGGGCCAAACGGCTGACGTTTGGCTAACGACAGTAATTTTGAGGGTAATGTCCTATGTTAGCCTTCCAACAACTTGGTTTTTGGTGTCATATTGAAGATAATTGAATTAGCTCATGATGAATACCCACTTTTTTGGGTTTCGTTGTTATCTACACACCGTTTGGGGGCCAAAAAGGGGCATATTTTTGCCATTTTTTCAAAAAAATATGCGGCACTTAAATACGTTTCCTCCTCCATATATCAATATTTGTTCTTCATAATTGGGTCAAGTCTTCTCAGGAATTTGCCTCATATAAGAGCATTTGTGTGAAAAGCACAGGAATCATAGCAAGTTAACTTGAAATTATAGTGTCAAGAATGGATGGGGTCTTAATCACAAAAACACCATTTTGCACAGTTCTCTAAACACATGAACAAATTTGTGTCCCAATGCCATATAAATGCTATATGACATTTCTGATCACCTAATTATAATAAATGTGTTGATTTCATTGCTGCAATGGCCCTTGCTGATTCACTTTTTTGAGGTAACCTCTAATCCAAGCTGGCGGCCAAATGGTCCGCTGCTTGACAAACATGTTTTTAAGGATAACGGGTTGAAGAAA
>JAMKCH010011659.1:0-27662 GCA_023653785.1 Ophioderma brevispina
GGGAATACCTCAGGCTTTAACATGGTACTAGAATGAAGTGTATGTGCTCCTCTCATTTCAAAAAATTCAATGCATATTTTATTTTTAGAGTTAAATTTCACACCACCACTTTATTGTGGTCCACCATAAACACGCGGCCATCATAGGAATACACTCAAATTTCTCAACGTGATTTTTGAAATGAGCACGTTATTTCAATCACAATAATACCATTTTCGTAAAATTTTAACTATTTGAGCTGAGCCAAATTATCTAATTTATTTAAAATAACAGCTTGAAAAAATACTTAAATATTTGTTTATAATCGGGCTCATTGGCGTAACACCAGTACAATACGGTATTGGTTACAACCTGTTAATAAATGTCCATCGGGGTAATATTGCTTAAAATTGATCGATTAGCCCAATTAATGGTCGAGCTACGATTGCAAAAATATTGGCAGAGGCGTCGATGCCCAAAGATTTTAAAAACTCATAGCGAGACCAATTAATCTTGGGCATAATCATCCATTTTTATCATTATCATTTTTGGATCCGATATTTTCCCAACACTTGGACTCCTCCAAACAGAATAATGGTCAATATTAGGCCCATGAGGGCAAAATTTATTATCTAATAAGCCAATCCCGGGCCAATGAAAAATAATACTGCCCAACATTGGCCATCCGCCGATTTGCTGTCTTGTAAGCTATCGTTCTTCTAGTCTCAATAGATCGCAGCACAGCGCCGGCCTTTCTGATTGTTGGCAGATTGTCAATGATTTTACTGTTCCCACTTTCATATTGTTTTTCTAAATTACCATGATTGAATCAAGGGTTTGGATTAGGCCATTCTGAATGTTAAAAAAGGTCAACTTTAACCCATAAAACAGTGGGTTTTTCTGCATTATATTTGGTCATTGCTGATTGTATTTGTAGTCCGGGATTTGTTGTTGCTGCTAATACTTAAGTTTCTTCAAAACAGTAACAAGATTCTTGCAAATGGGTAATTTTTCTCATGCCCTTACTTACCTAAACAGGCCCCCCGTGCAGTTAGGTGTTACTGTCCTGACTCGAGTTTCGAAACATAAGATTTTGGTAGAAATTAAAAAAGTCACCAAACTACAGATAGTCCCTACATGTCCAATTTCCCCCCCAAAGTTAGAGAATTCTCGATTTTCGTTTCATGCTGTACCTTTATGCACAGTATACATGCCATAGGATACCGTGTCATAACAAAAATGCCGGATCCGGAATTTTATAATGAAGTTGTGATTTTCTATATGAAGGACTTTTTTTGACTTAGTTATTTCCACAATGTTTAGTATATGGACAAGCCTTATGTACAAGCAAAACACGATTACTGTTTCAAAATTAAGGGAGTAGCAGCGATTTGCTAATCGAAACATCAAAATAAGCAAAACTCATATTTTTTATATATTTTGTTACTGGCCATGGATCTGGACATAACCTGCAGTGATTGGCTTAACACATGTATTACAGACAAGGCATGTACTTTTTATCTGATTCTTCATTTCTATACGGGCGTACCAAAATGCCGACTTGAGATCAAAAAGGCCTTTCCGTTGTATATCACAGATGTTCAGCGTGATATTGTTGTACCACGTCAATATAGTATAGAACCCTCAACACAGAACATTCTTGATCTTTGGTTATTTTGTACTGGTGTAACCGCAATCAGCTGTTTAGTGAGATTTGAAGCTGCCGTCGCTGTATGTCTTTTGCGGGAGACGGTAGGACAATATCTCAAATATTCTTTTTTTCACCATTTGGTGGTCTTTTCAACAGTAAAACAGTTTGATGGAATTGTACACACTTATCCCTGAGTTATAGAGTTAAAAAAACATTTTTCACATTTTTTCGATTCTCTCGCATTATTTTTTTTTTTTTTTTTTTTTTAATCTATTTGAAATCTCTGAGTCCAGCCTTTAATGTCAACTCACAGCTATTTGACCCAATGCAAAATTGTCCTCTTTATGTCAATGGCGACACAATTTTTGAAAACTGCTATGAGTAGGGACATGCAAGAGCCTCTATCCTCCGCAAAAATCAGAAAAATACCATTGCGGGAATACCTTGCATATAGGCCTATAAAGGTCAGAATTTGTATGTTAAGGCGCCCTCTATATGGCTTAATTTCCCATAAAAGACGTTAACTACATTTTTATGAACTCCTATTTGCCCGCAATGAAATTGTCATCAAATTTACACAGGCTCTATTTTTGCATAATACTCAAATTAGTTGTCAAAGGTGTCGCCGTTGATATTTTTGATTTATATTCTCGTTTTGTCATCATAATGAGACTTTTTTCGAACAGCTGTGAACCTTTTATGTAAGATTACTGATTTACAGGGGTCAACACCTAACTTTTTGCCTTCATGCCTAGCCTAGGGCCTAGGCCCTAGGCTACACTCATTTTTGATACAATGCGGTTTGATCTCTAATAGAAGAACTAATTTTATTCAAATCAACAAAAAAACAAACCCAAACTAAAAAATTTAAAATTTAAAATTTTTAAATAAACCTTTTCGAGAACCATCACCAAATAAATGAAAACGAAGGCGACTTGAGTGAGTGAGGTGAGTGAGTGAGTGAGTGTGTGTGTGAGTGAGTGGTGAGTGAGTGAGTGAGTTAGTGAGTGAGTGAGTGAGTGAGTGAGTGAGCGAGCGAGCGAGTATTAGAATTCTCAACACAATTGTGTCATATCGTTCATTAAGATTTATATCAAAACCTTACAAAACAAACTTAAAACTAAAATAATCGAGGTTAACAAAACCAAGGACATCGCCGGATAAGAATGAAGGAGGCCCTATATAATCATCATAGTTATGTCATCATCATTTGAGTTGGTGTTTTTACAACTACTTTAATCATGTAATCAAGGTGTTTTTTATCTCAAAATACACCTGTATCAAGAAAACATAGAAAGTCTGAGCAAATTCCCAGGGGCATGCTCTATGGAAAGGCAAAGTTTAGTAAGAGCATGCCTCCATTGCAATGACCAGTTATGATTTAAAAGAAGAAACATGAAGATGGTTGCAATAGCTGCCCTTTTTTATGGAGCTTTGAATGATGCTAGATTCCCGAACTTTTGTCCTTCACTAAAGCTACAAAGAGGCTACACAGGCAGCCCTTTATAACAATACTCAAAATCACTATTATCTTATCTATGTAGTGCAATGAGTGCGAAGATTTGGATTATATAACCGTCATCACACCAAGCAAACTCTATTATGCAACACAAGGGCCCCGCATCTTAATGGCCCTATAATATAGGTGTACTTGAGCCAGTTTACTTCCACTCTCACTATAAATCTCAATTCACATGGCGCAGTTCAAAAGCATTCATACCGGGTTATCTTTTGAGCAGTACCCCCCCTGCATTTAGTATGATTTTATATACCGAACCCCTGCATGGTCAGCGGTTGTTAACAGTGCCCATCTTTAGGCTAGGCCTACTCAACTGAGTCCATTGTAATTACATGCATTATATCGTCGTCAAATGGAGCGTGCACGGTGCATTTTCAATTTTTGCCAATGCACTTGAATCTAATGACCCTCTGTGCACTATCCAAGTCTTCCATCCACTGACGCTGAGTCATCTCATCGTTGATCATTTTCACAGCTCTTCGACTTATACCACTCCAATCTTTAGTTTCCTTTTGACAACTGACAGGCCACAATAAGACGTTCTGGATTTGTGCAATAACACTCTCAATACATATCAACCACATGCTTTTGGCCTATCCAGTCAACTGGACCCTGAAACACATGAGTGAGCACTTGCATCGTCATAATGTCATAATTTGTATGTTTTTTTTGTTACATTACAGCATTACTGATAGTCTGAGCCATAAGGCGCAGGGCACCACGTCATGGATTTTGGGATCACCGTTTCAAATCATTAGATTTTAACCATGAAAGGAAAATTCAGTCAAGAAACAATTGAATGTGCGTAAATTAAATATAATTTAGGACTACATCAAATTTTCAATAAGTGCTGTCTTTGTACTGCATTCTGGATTTGCTTATTCCACATTGGATCCGCTGCGCACCCAATGCCCGGTTTTTCATAGAGAGACAGTGGCAGCGTACGCTTTGTCATCTGAGGTACGGTCGACGACGTGAACTGTACGTGAACGAGCTAGTCCCATTGCTGATTTTAGCCGATAGAGTTACAGAACCGTGATCCTATACCAAGCCTAATGCATTCCTACTGTTTCTCATTCTTGAGTGACAGGGAGCTTGTTTCTTTTTACGTTTGGAATGGCCCACCTTTGGGTTTTCATTTTGAAAGTATTTTCCATCTAATTTGTCATGTTTAACAGTGTTTTCATCGGCGATCGCGTGGCAAGTTTAACAGCATTCTTAATCCTTTCATCTGGGGTTGACACGGAGACTCTCTGTGGCGCAATCTTTGCGGTCTACCATGCAGATTGAAAAAAAATCCACTTGTGTGGCCATTTTAACCAATTTTCTTGCAAAAATGTGCAAAGCTTAACAAAGTGTTATAGTCCGCGTTATGACGTTACAACGGAACCTTTACTCTGCACAAAAAACCAAGTCCGTCTTGTCGACAGATGGCAATGGTTATTACTATGGAAGCCTCGGATGCTCATGATTCTAGATCTTGAGGTTACGGGTCAAAACGTGTTTTGCGGTAACAATTGGTACAAACAAGATTATAACTGCAATTCTTGTGTTATTTGTAAATGAATGCAGGTGCGTAGGACATGCAACCTAGCAGCAACAGTGAATTCTAATCGGCATCAGCATCCGGCGTAACCCGATTGCTAGTCCTTTTCAAACACTTAACGGGAGGAGGGCGTTTCTTACGCATATCGACACAGAATGACCAAAAGCTATCTGGTCACGATTATTTAAAATCTACATAACCGTTTGTTGAAATGAACCCTGGGGTTAATCCACTACCCCCCGACGGATTCTGAAGTAAATTGAATTTCAATTCCAAAATTATCATATTAGTATTAAAGATTATTGAACGAAGGTTTAAAAGGGATTTTGCAATGTCACTACGACAAGCTGCCGTCGAAGTGTACGGACTAATTCCATAAATTACCGTTTGGAATCCCAAATGCCCAAATCGTTCAAAGTCTGATGTCCTTTTGGCGATTAAACACATGGTATGGTCTATCACTGCTGCGATTTATTACGAGCGTATCTAGTGTTTGGTACCCCCCCCCCCTCTTTCTCACCACTGCCGCAGACCGGATTTGCCAAATTCAACCCCTTCCTAGTATACCAACTAGACAAACAATGCAGACATTGTCACACTAACGTGGTGCAATTATACACTACTCGAAGCAACTTTACCACTCTACCCTGATCTATGGTTGGGGTGTAGGTTTAGTGATCGCCTGCCATCTGCTCTGGACAAAGATGGCAACTATTTCATGATTAAGAGCCCGGTCTGCTCTTCCGTCACGTATTAAACTTCCTTAGAACATCAAGACTCGCTTTTACCAGATGATTCAAAGAGTATGAGTCTCGCTTCAAGCAATTTCTACCAATTTCAGTCTCATTGTATACTATATCATATGAACTACAGGAACGGCCAGCAGTAGTGATGGGCAAGACCTTATACTCGGAAAACGACCGCGCCTTCATAATTATCTGAGAAATGGAAGGCTGAAAAGTTCCGTGGTGTGAAGATTGGACGATTCGAGGATACTACCATTGTTTAATGATGTTAACCGATGTGAAGTTCATGAAAGACAGAGCTTTATATGGGGGCGTAGACGGTTTCAAGTCTATACTTTTCAGATTAGGTCTGGTAAGGGACGGTCTTTCCTCGAGCACTGAGACTCTCCAATTATCGAAGTGACGGAAATCGTATTTTATATACTCCAAAGCAGATGTCGAATGATTGCCCTTTGGCGCAGCTTTGGAATCTTGGTTATCGTTTGAATAGTAAAAAGATGGAGACTCGACATCGACGCAAAGTTTACCGACACAATACGACTATAGAAGCGTCACTACTATATTTTTAAACCGTTGTAATGAAGATGTCCTTTTGTTCATTCCCTACGCCATTTGATATAGGTAACCTTGTTTTAAGTTGGTGGATCCCGATTCAAGCAAAGTAAAAGTAATTACAACATGTTTCGAATATAAGGCTTTTATAAACGCGTTGTTTGCATGTGAAACCATGGAAAACAAGTTTGATGTACAACGACATTATTTAGACGTGATTTAACGTTGATTTAGAAAGTGATTGGGTACTGATGCTATGCGATAAACAGGTTTACGTTCCAATGATGTCAATTGAACCCAACACCTGGTTCTCCAGGATTTCTCAATTTATGAATAACGTTTTGGGGGACTCATTGCATTTGCTAATTGTTTTAATTACCTTATGACATTCTTTCATGGGCAAAATTGCCCGCCTGTGGTGTGTGTGTTTGTTGTGTATGTGTGTGTGGTTTGTGTTTGTGTAGCGTTTAGAGATCGGAAACTGTATGCCTTGTGGGGACGTTTTTAATCCATGGAGGACGTTTTTTCTCCTTGTTGGCAATGCGGGGTCCATTAAAACACTAAAATCCCCACAAGCTACTTAATTTGTATTAGTTCTTAAGAACAACCGTCACTTCTTTTTCATTTTACGTATAGAGAGTTGATTTTATTAGTTGAAGAAAGCACGTTCATTACAACTATGGCAGCCCGACACGCACAAACAGTTTAACCTTAAGTTACAACACCAATAACCCAAAAAAGTTTAATGTGGATCGCAATTTTACAATTTTTAAAACTATTTGAAAAATAAAAAACTCTTTATTCTTCTTGAAGGTACCCGAGGTCCTCCACTTACAGTATCCTCTGATTGGCTCATTAATCATATGACCCTCTAAGTACCCCTCGAATAGACCATTCTATATAATGTACAGACTTTTAAAGGGTGGATTACATGATTTTCATTATTTGACATTTTTACCTTGCTGACCCAAAAAAATCTGTACAGTTTCGCGCCAATATTTGCAATCCCATTTGGTGTCGATCAAAATTATGGTCACACTTTTTTCCTCATAACATCCAAAACCAAACATTTTAGCGCTCTTGTGACACAAGTTTGAACACTTCATTAACATTTCAAATGGGCCATTCTCATAGCCACATACGTTGTTTGCAGTCATTTGGGAAAGCCAATAAAAACCACCAAAAAAGATTAGGGTTGTCTGGACTCATTTACTGACTTTTCATGCTAATACTAATAATAGTACATAAAAACATAAGAATGTTGAAATTTTTGAAAAAAACAAAATCTTTTTTGAACGAATAGTCGCCTACATGAGGGTAAATATTATTGTGAGGTGTCTCGATGATTTTGATAAGTAAGAGAGGCTCAAGCGATCAATTCCAACGGTCCACTTTAAATCTAAATCTTCAACTCACACATTAACCCCTCCTCTCTCACAAGTGTACTGTACGAAGGGTAAATTGTACTGAAATTAAAGATAATAACAAAATTTAATTCACCGTAAAGTATGTTGAGTAACCAGGGTTGCTCACGGCACAGCCGTTTGTGCACTTTTACTATGTAGCTGGATTTATCAACTTGATTTCCAACACTACCATAAGATTAAAGTTTGGCTACCTAAGAAAGACGTGTTGGGAGCATGGAATCTCTTGTGGATGTTTGTGGGGGGAGGGGGTATCCGGTTTCTTGCGTTGGGTGTTAAAAAAATATAGTGTCTTGTTTTTGTGTATTGTTTTATAAGGGGTCGAGTGCTTTCAGGCCTAATTGGCCTTGGGCAAAGTTAACCCAGCTCTACCATAGCACCAAGGAGGATTAAAATAAGGAGATGTGGGGGCATCTGGGTGTGGGACGAAATGTCTCGCTCTCTAGTGTCCCTGGACCTTGGTGGTTACACATGGGGGCGATATAGACGACACGGGTTTCTATATTTAAAGGGGTGAGACACAGCAATAAAAAGTCCAGGCATCGAGGAAGCCGTCGGGGATGGGGACAGGGTATACATAGGCCCTTATCTTGTAGACTATTTGGACTTAAAACGTAAAAATTGGTGTATATGAAGCTGATGAATTTCTGACTTAGACTATAACATGGATATACGGGTGATTAAGTTATCTTGTAGCAAGAACTCACCTAAAACAAAAGTTATGGAACACACTCAATGTGGGTGCGTGCGAATCAAAAGGGATGGTTCAATTGAAGGGGACCCGAATGTGTAGACACGTCAAGGACTGTAGCCAGAAATTATAGGGGGACCATTCTGTATAAAGGTCCAATAAAAATGGATTGCGATCAAGTCTAAATACATTACAGGAGCTAAATTTTTGATACTAAAACATACCAAATTTGACCGGTTGAAATAACTGAAATAGGCGCATTTGAAAATAAAATAATTAACATTGTAACATTCAGTGTAGGAACCCCTTAAACTAGGATGGACCCTGGTTCAATGGAGGGCGCTATAAATAGCCTAGTCTTGGAATGCGAAATTCGTTACAGTCATGGTTACAAACGGCGAACACGTAACTCTATACATGAGGTTAATTTACAGGGGACCATAATTTCGTTGGTACGCGCGAACTTTCGTATTTTGTCATAGCCATATTGTGGGGTAAAGGAGCAAAAGACGACAGGCGCTAAGTGTCAACCCGCCTTTTACTCAGCTCTACCATATCACTGTTTTCCATCGAATGGGTATAAAGTCGGAGTGGCTAAAAGCCACAACATTGCAAATTTCCCCTAGCCATATGCGCAGCGAGGTCAAATGATTGACAGAATATTACAGTCATGCAAGTTGTCGTGTTGTCTCAGTAGCAGTATAAAGTCCTCTGTTCCATATTTTTAAGAATTAAAGACATGGTATGCCTACTAGAACTTCATTTACATTTCCTATCAAAGCAGCTAGAACACAACTTTTGATGGATGACACGCCCACCCATCATGCAGTGGAATAACGCGCAGTTCTTGAATGAATAGATGATCTGACCCATGGTCTTTGATAGTACCATTATGTGACAATGCAGTGGCGGCACCAGACTCTTTTTCGGGGGGGGGGGCAAACGAGGGAACCGTGAAAAAAAATGTGGGGGGCAAAAGTGAAATTCTGGGGGGCAAGTATCAATAGTTTGGAGATTTTTAACCAATGTTTGGCCCACAATCGCTGGATTTCCCCAAAATTTGGTGATTTTTAAAAAAACAAAAAGGTCACGAATTTTTGCACAAAAATCCTCATTTTCTGTCAGCCGGGGGGCAACCTAGGGGAGCAGAAAAAACATTTGGGGGAAAATCCCCCCCCCATGCCCCCCCCCCGTATATGCTCATCAACCAATGGACCAGTTCAGTGGGTTGTACTTGTAATGCATTGACATGACTGATCTTGTGGTATTCTAGTTATCATATATTATACACAAAACTCATGGGTGGTGCATTTTCTAAATATTCTGGTGAATGAAATTTATTGAACTGTGCCATAGGAGTTTGATACTTCATTGCCTCATAGTGACAAGCTTGTTTAAGTTTGAAATTTGTGGTAATCTCGGTGGCAATGGACTGTGGTTACAATATTTAGAATCTATTTTGATTGATAAACACCCAAATGTTTACACATTGCGAACATTCATAACGGGGGCACTCACCTATGAAATGGAATATGCTGTTAAAGGCTGGCGTTTTTCCAACCCGTGGTTATTTCAAAATTAAAGTTGATGCTATGGTGATGCCTGAAATCTCTACACGGATTTATATAATCTCTCTAATACGAGAGGGTTTCCTATGATCTCAAGTATTTTACACTAATATCTTAAGTAGGCCTACTACATCCTCGCTAAGCGATGCTTGTCTTTTTAAAGACCTTCTTGTTGTATTTATTATGGGTAGCCACTTTGACTTGTATAAATGGTGGACTTCGCATAAAAGCGAAGCCGCGCCCAGATAACCCATGAAAAAGTCTATGAAGGCGATTGCGGAAATCGCTCGCCATTTTGCAGCAGCGACGACAAGGGGAAAAGCAAGATTCGCTGACTGGCGGGACCGCCTTCGAGCAACACACACAGCCGGCAAGGGTAGGCCAGCACCTTTATCTAATAGCTGTAAGATCGATGCCATAGCCCAATCTGCACTGTCATAAACTCAATATTAGTGTGATATGTGTATGTGAGTCTTATGTTCATGCTGGTTAAAGTGGCATGTGCAATTAAAGAACTGCACATTAGTTATCAGTGAATGGCATGAAGAAGGTTTTATTTGGCAATATAGGCAGGCACATATTCAAACAAGGCAGAAAAAAGTACCCAAGTCTTGAGTGCATTTATTGAACAAAGTTTTTGAAACCTTTATCAGCGGCAAATGTTCATTATTAACAGATGAAGTTTCAGAGGTTTGCCAATGGAATCATTTATAATGGACTAAATGTGTTTATTCCCAAACCTTTTCCTTTTGCAAAATAACGACCAAAACAGATTGTATCCGTTTCACAGATCCCCCAACTTTTGTATATCTAAGCACAACAGCATGACAGCAAGCCACACAATCCCAGTGTCCATCGGCCAAATAGTTTAAAAATCTAACCATGATGGACTAGTTTATGCCATTCACAATTAAAGGCGATGGCCCGATTTAAGGAATAGAAGTTTTCATCGTGATAATTGGGCTTCACCCCAAAACCTATCTGTAAAGTTTTTTTTCGCGCGCCGATTTTCAATCCGTTTCGCTGTGAGGCTAAAAACGTGATTTTGTAAGCCCATAGAGTACTGTAAAATTAATGTTGGTCGACCAAATGGGGCAATTTTCACTCATAACTTCCCAACCAAATATCATTTTGCCCTAAGAAGTTCACAGGGTAAATGAGAAAAATAGTAGCTTTCTTCTGGATACCAAATGTTGACCATTCCGGTAAATCTGGGCTTCTGGGACGAGGCTATTAGCGATTCGGGCCATGGACCTTTAAGTTTAAATTAACAAAGAATCCAGGATGTATCAAGTACGGACACACGTAAAAGCCTGTTGAAATCAAATTGTTGACAGATATGAGACCTTACGCTTTCTTTCAGTTTACTAATAATTTTAATTTAACCATTTCTAATCAACTAAAACATAGTATTCTATTTGTACAGTAGTTTAATCGTGATCATAGTATCGCTGCACATTTCATAGGTTCTAAATTACTTACACTTACTGTTGATATGGCATTTTGGGGGGGTCAACTGTTTCACCCGTGTACATCTCAACTTAGTTTCATTGTGTGGTTTTTTTTTCCTTCGTCCAATCCATAGCATTGTTTTTCCAGCTGATTTTTTCATATTGTTCGCAAATACTGAAAATTGTAGTAATATTCGTTTTTTTGATTTAAGGAATCAGAATGTTTAATTGATTCCGGTACATTTTAAATATTTGCAACCATTTTCTTTCATTTGATTTTGATCTGATGTTATACAAGTTTTTTTGGAGGCTACATACTCATCAGAGACCTTTTTGTAATCCATTATGACTTTTTTTTTAATATTTTATTTTTTTTAAGGTCCGCTTCATCATCAAATTCGTAAAATGTTTCTTAAAAGGTATATGTAACCATTAGCACATTTTCAAGATCTCATTTAGATAATTCAAGTGTAAAGTAAAAAAACCTTTATTGATTAGGACTTAGAAATGTCCTTGCCAATACAATCACGCAGGTGATAAGCAAAATCGGTACGGTATTACAGATTCGTGATGCATTGTGGGTAATATCACTCGCGATCACGGGTTCCTAAAACTTGAAAACACAACGAGGTCGCTGGCGTTGTCCAATGCGATGACTCCCCGTACCACAAAAATACCTTACTATTGATTTCCGTATGCTGTTTGTTTTTATACCTAGCACATTTGTATATACCGACAAAAATATTTTATGCTACAATTAGAATGATTAATGTAGTAAGAGAAAGGAAAATTGAGATGAATTCAATGTAGTTCCTAAGTTCATCGCATTGGCGAATCTACAGCACCTCGTCGTGTTGAGATCCTCCTTACCTCACCTGCGAAGACCTGCACCTGCGGCCGTCAACCGGAGTCATTAATGCCGATTAGGCTCATTGCGAATCGTATTTTTATTTGGATGAATACACGCAAAAAGACCCAGTCTGTAATCCACCAGCAGGCGGGATTGCTTTTGGATATGCCAGCGATATCGCGAGTAGTCCTTAGAAAGTTCGGAGTTTGTTCGTTCGAAAAGGTAGTTGTATTTTTAATACACCACTTTTCTGCGATTACGGTGTCTTTTGAACTCGAGGATTTTGCTGATTCAGGCCTTATAACAAACTATAATTTTGTCATTTTCTATAAAATGCAAAAAAGGTAAAACATGGAACATCTTACGATTAAAATTGTTGCCAAACAATCTATAATACCGCCAGTGATCATTGTACCACTCAGGTTGGGTTTCCTACCGAATAATTCAATGGCGAAGAGGCATAAAGATATGCAGGATTATACAGCTCCGGATATGAAGAAAGAAATGTATTGGTTCACCGCCCGGTTTGTCAGTACTGAGAGATAAAACCAAATACACCAAGGACTTTACGCACCTGTACATTTAGAAATAAGAGATGTTATTAATGGGAAATATGTTTTTTGATCCTATATCGATTCTTGTGACATGGATTGAAATCCCGGGGGCCACTTGATTCAAAGGGGATATGAGCGTGAACAAGAAAACGCGTAAAAGGGGTCTTTTTTTCCAACAGGAGATGTACGCGCGTACATTGCTTAGGGTGTCAAAAACAGCCAATATGGAAACAAAATGGGATGTTTGTTCGTAAGCCTGAAATTGTGATGTACGCGAGATTAAAATAATCAAAAATATTGTAATTGGAAGTAAAGCACATGAGCAACGCCAGATAAATATTATCAACACAATGCAGCATCATTTGTTTACGGTTGCCAAAACTGACAAAAAGACTGTGCAACACACAAAAATGATTGTTTTAGGTATTGTTTTTAGTCGGTGGAAATAAGTGTTTAAGGTGCATTTCGGTGTCCTGGTCACGCATCTATCCACCTTTGAATACAACTGCCCCCCCCCCCGAGATTTCTGGGATTGGAATGGGTGGATCCAGTTGAACTCAAATAGGTGTGTATTTAGTGCGTTTAAAAACTGCATATCGGCAAGTTTTCGTGACGTAATTTAAAAGTCAAAAAGCTTAATTTTTTTCAAGTGATTAATATTAACCCCCAACTAGTATGATGTTGGACTAACCACACAACTATACAATTTTTCAAAGTGTGATAATATAATCTCAAAGTATTTCAGAATATTATGTAATAAAATCACATAAAAAACTATGGTTGTATGTATACGAAATTAGCAATTTAGGAAAGTCGAGGGGACAATGGTATGGATGATGAAATACCCCTCATGAGCACACGGTATAAGAGTAGGTGGGTAAGATATACTGTAATTTTATGCCCTGATGGTAGATGAAGTATAAATAATGCGGGTGGCTAGTAGTTACCGCCTTAACCCTCGTTCTAACCAGGTAACATGTATAACGGCGCCCTCCCAAATTTTTACCAGAAATAAGAAAGAAAAAACAAATTAATTCAAATGAAAAATTAAACCTCATATACACTAAAAAACATTACTGTAAGAGCAATAGTAGGATACCCAGTTTACACCCCCCCCCACACACACACACATCTCAACTTTGGTGGCTTATCCCCCCCCCCCCCCCCCCCGGTTAAGGGGGCGGTCCGAATTATTTCGCTAAAATGTGCGCAAAAGATGTAACAAAAAAGATTACCTAAAATAATTTTGCGACACAATCGCACATTTTTTAACGGCGAAAATCGAGTGGGGTTACAACCTAACTGGTTAGACGAGGGGTGGAATAAAAAGTTGTACCAGCTTTAATTGGCACCACTGATTCTTGACCAAACACTCAGTTTACAGTGGGCTGCCAACATATTATGGTAAATTATCTCACATGAAAAATATTATATTCTTACCTAATTCCAATCACGTTAACAGTTTTTGCTCGAGAATTTGGGTTGTGTAGCAGATCAAGAACCGATGGTTGTTGTCAAGTTTTCAGTTTTTCCTACAAAAGACCAACATAACGAACAAATTATAACTCCCCACGTTTTGATGACTCGACGTCTTCGTTCTCTCAATATTATCGCCGTTTTGAATACCCTTTATTAGTCCTCTTTGTTGCACTTTCTTTGATTCGTTTCATTTTTGGTTAAGATCCGAAGTTTCCATTTTATAAATAACCATATTTTGAGCTTTTGATTTCATATCAAGGTCCATCTGTTTGTGTTGTTTGTGTGTGGCTTTTTTGTGTTTGTTGTGTGTGTGTGGTGTCCGTATTTCTGATCTGGATCTGGTTAATTACTCTGATAAAACAGATTCCTGCATCACACTCCAGAGAGGAATGACCTAGAGGCCTAACGCTGGATAGGTAGTGAAGTATTATTTAAGAGCTCTTAAGCGGTCTTGAAATTGTCTAATTGTCATATCCATTGTCTGTGAGGAGGCTTGTTCTAGTAAGGTACGATCCACGGGAAGAGGTATTGGCAGATGTAGTTGACTTTGACGGCAATTTGCATGTACGATCGTTGGGGAAACGTCTGGTAGTCTATAAGGTTTTTTGTAAGATGATAGGTCCCAACTGATGTCCACAAGATTATGAGTGATGCGATACATCATAGAAAGTACGTGTGATCATACGATCATTTTCAGAATAACCCGTGCATTCATCATTTGATTGAAACTTGAGTTCCTAGAATAATATTAAACAAAGACGGGCACGGACCCCTGATCATGTCAAGAAGATGGTTTTCATCCTTAGTAGAGATGGGTAACCAACAGCACTACCATACACAGGGGCGGATCCAGGATTTGAAAACGTCAAAATTACCGTTGGCTGAAAGGCTAGAAACTTGTCCAAAAGCTACCAGAATGGGCTGATTTGGCAAGGTTTTGCAGAATTACCCGGAGGGGGGCGCGCGCCCTCCGCCCCCTCCCTTGATCTGCGCCTATAACAGGAGTTTTGTTTTAATCAAGGATAGGTAGAGCATTGATTAAAACATCAACGCGCAACAGGCCTTGAAGTTCCAACGGATAACACCATAGTTCTTCTACAGCTGTTGGTGACTCTCTAAATGTGGTTTTGTTCCATCTCAGTTTGTCTAAAATTTACTCCTAAATAAGGGTGATTTCTGTTGTTTCAAGCTGTTACCACAAAGCACGTAAGGTGTAATACGTGGGTTTTCTTGGTCGTGAAATGCATGGTGCAACACTTTGCTGTATTAAAGGTCATCTGCAGTCATTCCCCCATTTAGTAAGGGCATCCAGATCAGCTTGTAAGATGGAACAATCTTCTTCAGACGAGATTTCCCGGCAAACAAAGGCGTCGTCCGCAAAATGTCTGGTTCTTTTGTTCCTTGGAGACACACTCTGGGAGGTCATTTGATAAACCGTGAAGCTCAGCGGCCGATGACAGTGCATTGAGGTACGCTGGAATCAACTTCCACAGGTGTAGACCGTGCGGGCCATCCAGGACAACACATTGCCTTACTTTTTGTGTTCGGAAATAATTTATCCATGTATTGATTTTCCCCGTTACCCCGTAATGCTGGAATTTGGTGAAGAAGTCTTTTATGTGGGACACGGTCAAAAGCCTTTGAGAAATCCAGGAGGAAAGCGTCGACTTGCTTGTTTGCTATTAAGTGTTTGGAAGACGTCATTAATCAGAACAAGTTTGAGTATCACAACATCCCGTCTTCTTACGACCCATGTTGGCGAGTTGTTGATAGTTGTAATTATCAAGATGATTCATTATGTGGGCTTGCGCATGCCATGCTCCATATTTTTACAACAATGATGTTAAAACTATGGGCCTGTAATTGGAAGGAGAACTGCGATTTCCCTTCTTGAAAACGGGTGTGATGTGGGACAATAAGCCAGTCATTGGTAGGTCCGCCATTTTCTAAGCTTTGCATTGAAATGGCAGTCAATAAGGAGGCAATTTTCTTCAGTAAAGTAACTTTAACGATCCTTTGCTGTGAATTTGGTCTGGACCAGAAGCTTTGTTTGGATTTAATTCATCCAAAAGTTTACGAACACATCAAATTTTATGGAATGTCCTTATATCTGGAAACCTGGGACCATTCACATTGTCCATTCCCTCCTGTTGTGTAGACATCTTGAAATAATTATTCAGAATATTTGCCTTCTCACAGCTATCGTAGTAGTGATGTAGTGATGTTTGTGTGTGTGGCCTGTGTTCGTGTGTGTGCGTGTGTGTTTTTGTTGCGTGTGAGTGCAGTGTGTGGCGTGTGTGTTGTATTTTGCGCGTGTGGTCTGCGTGTGGTTTTTGTGTGTGTGCGTAGTGATGTGTGTGTGTGAGTGTGTGTTCGTTTGTGTGTGGGTGTGTGTTGTGGGTTGTGTGTGGTAGCCTAAAGTGTGTGATAAACTCGTCAACTCTGCCTTATGCTTTGAACTCAACTCTTTCATCATGTTCATGTAATACTCGGTCAGAAGAGGCACTGACCCAAGACTCATATGGGGTTGTACCCATATTAACCTCTAATGACCCCAATGTGAGTTGGGTCATTTGGGTCATTTGTGACCGTGGAAGAGCAGAGCATCATTTCAGTGGATTTGTCTTCTATGACGGTTAATGAACAAATTTATCGTGGGGTACCCCTCGAGAAAGTGTGGGCGGAAAGCAGGAGGGTCAACAATTCATAATACAGGATCAAAAATGGAAAATGCTTGGATTGCTTTTAAAAGGTAACCAAAGCGTGTCTTCTTGTTACAAGGATTTAAAATATAGTTTGTACACCACAAGGTATGGTTACCGAGGTATAAGACCAAATTCGGCACATGAAAGGTCATCACCAAAGGTAATTTTAATATTTCCCGGATTTCTTTAAAATGGTCTCAAATGTTAACCTTTCCACAGGCATTGCAACAAAAGTAGTTACACTCTCATTTGTGTTCTTTATCGAGATATGACAAATAAGGTCAACTCCATTGATCTTCCGAATTTTAAAAATATGTTAGCCGGTGCCAAATGTTTTTGTTGCAGTCTCATGAGGAAAGGATGAACAATTTGAGCCATTTTTGAAGAAATCGTAGCAATATTTAAGATTTAACCTTTCGTGATGACCTTTGATATTAGACGATTTTTGTGGTATATCTCCATAACATAAGTCGTATATAGTACAAACGATACCTTTTTTATCCTTGTACATAGCCACACTTTGGTCCATTTTACAGCATCCAAGCATTTTTCATTTTTGACACCCTTATTATGAATTTTCCCCCTCCGGGATTCTGCCCACACTTTATTTCACGAGGGCACCCACTAAATGTTCATTAACCTGCAGAGAAGAAAATCCACTGAGAATGATCTCTGCTCTCCACGGTCACTGATTGCTCCAAATGATCCAACTATGTGAACATTTGCCTCCACTCGCAGACGACGATTGCAAACGATTCATGCGTTCCGGAGAACGCTGTATCCTTAATCTCATATTATTTTGGTATACGTTCCAGCAAAGTCAACCTTTTTAATGTCCATTAAACATGAAAACGAATAAAAACTGGGCATTTGACTACGTTTCCTGCCTTGACTCCCACCTGAAATCCTTAAGGAAAGAACCATACAATGTCAGCGTATCATGATTATATTTGTTGTTGGTCAATCGGAATTATATCAATCGACTTACCAATTGTTTTTGCATCTCGAACTCTTCAAAGAGTGGTTCAGGGAGCTTCCTCTGATTCGCATCCGCACCTTTCGAAGATATCTTTTCTCTTGTCTGTATTTCCCGCGTGATACCAACCATCTTGGTGATTCGGTTAATACTCTGTACAATAAAAGGAGTGAAATTAGGAGCAAATTTAGTTACGAGTCTAGTTTGTGCATATCGCAGAAAGTAACACGGAATCCGGGTGATTAGAGAGTTTTGAATTTATGCGACTTTAAGTTGAAATTTTTGTACGAACGTCCATATACTGTGCCTTTCAAAGAGACATATCACAAAGAACGGAAATGTTAGCTACATTTTTAGAAAATACAGATGCCAGGAATGCGCTTGGAATTAACCCTTAGGACCTTTAAATTTGGGCGTTTAGGATCAGTTTGATAGTATAGCTCTATATTTTCCTTTTCAGTATTTTTTAAGTTTACAATACTATCTTGTTCCAGCCAGTAACTGTTCTCTTTTTAACATTGTCCTTATCGCCTGCTGGCCACACTGTTAAAAATGTGCATAAAATAATGCGTTTTGATGCTGGGCAGGCAAATACAGTGCCCTTTCAAGCGTCCGCTTTAACTATAGGAAAGCAGACTGGCAAGGATTCACTGTGATCTGATTCAGAACGGGAAGAGGCATTTGCCCAACAAGTGAACAAAACTGCCCGGATATTCATACCAGAAGGAGACTGTATGACGGAATATAACCAGGCCTTCCAAGGAATGTGCCAGAGAATATCAGAGTATATCACCATGTTTGAAGCTGTTCCTTTCTCGTGAAACAACTGCTAAGGTGAGGAAGTTTCGGAGAGGATCTCCCAGAAAAGATCAAAACTGGCCTACTTTAATTGAATCCACCGATATGGCCCATAACACAAGAAATCAACATGGTCTAGACCAGCCGAAAGCTTCAAGGGGACTCCAACAGAACCTCCACCAGTCAAATGTTACACACATCAAGTTGCCCACCAACTGCTTCTAAATGGCAATGCAGCAAGAAGCCCAAGAAGATCAACTAGACCATAAGAGGTTTAAAGACGACCCTTGTTTCATTCGCCCCTTCAACATGTACGAATTGGAATCCGGTAATTGCTAAACTTCAACAGGAAAAAGCAGTAGCCCTGGCACTCGACAACATCTTCAATCAGCAGCAGCTGAAAAACTTCGGCCCAGTTGTCAAGGAAGGGTTTCTTGAGCTCTACAATTGCTGCCTTCTTTCCCACGGGATCCCAAAGATCTGGGAAAGGAATGTTATGTCACTCCTAAAGCCTGGAAAAGATCCATCCAACCCCAATAGCTACAGACCTATATCAACTCTCTCAGCCATACTCTTGGATTGTCTCCTGCTCAACCGTTTTGCACCTGTACGACGAACACCCTCATACCGAAAAAGCAGTTCTCGGCCAGGCAACACAACAACAGCTCATGTACTCAACCTAACTCACACATTGAGGATGGTCCATAGTGCAGTTAGTGTCCACTGTAAACGGGCCTCGACCCTTTGCCCACCCAACCAATCTTGGGACATGAATCCATTCATAAGTTTGATCGTATGTAAAATGATTCCCACTTCACAGGGCACCCTCCTCACTGATCACTGACATGCTATGGATGAGCGATTACCCCCCCACACTGTTTTGTGCTGAACTTGGCGAGTCGGCCTGATTTTTTACCATGTTGGAAGGCTTGTTTTAGAAATGGTCGTTTCTGATCTGTTTTTCAGTACCGTATGTCAACCAAATTACATCACCATGTAGAGAATAAGATTAATCTTGTTTTCAGCTTCTACGATGAGTATAGGTCTAACCGTTTGTCCATAGGCTTCCCTCTTGAAGTCGCCCAGCAATCACTATGATTTTTGTCCTAGAGTTAGCATTATACCCTACCAAAATACCAGCTTGTCAAATTAACCATTTCGGATTTTTCTGAATTTCTATCATAATAAAAATTCCCATATTTTATTGATGATAATATTCTTCAATTAGAGTCTTCTACGAAGATAAATCATGAGCACTTTTCTCGCAACGACGTTTTTTGGCGTTTTGTCATTCCCTATGCGTTAAGCCAGAGTGTCACGCATGACAGGTCATAGGCGTATTGAATGCACTGTGTGCACATGCACAGTGAATAGGGAAAATGGACAGTAACTGCAAATGTTTCGAGAGGGGTATGGTAAACGGAGTTTGTGTTCGTCGACCTATCAACAGCCTATGACACTGTTAATCACAGATGCCTACTCTATAAATTCTGGAAATCACTAAGGACATCCGCTTGACTGAGCTTATCAAGGAGTGCTGGCAAACAAGATGTTCTTTTTATCGCTAGGAGCACGAAAGCCGATGCGTAGGCTCAAGAATGGTCTCACCCCCATGGAGCGTGCTGCAAGTTTCTTCACAGTTGTTGAAGAGAGCTCTCCAAAGCTTTGACGAACTCACTCCTTATTTATGAGGAAAACCACGTACTTGCGAAATCCATCCAAGACATGTGTGTGCTTTCCATCTAACGCACCCGTGAAGCCAAACGTACCCCCCCCCCCCCCCCAGCTTAAATTACCTGGTCCTGAACACCTGAAGCACTGTGATAACGCCTGTCTAACCTAGGAGTTCCTTGGACCGCACTCTCTCTTATAAGACCACATCGAGAAGACGAAGAGTAAGTATGTTCAACGCAATAACATCTTGACAAACTCACTGGACAAGATAGTGCCCCGCACACATACCCTAAGATCGACGGCACTTGCCCTGTGCTCCCATTGAGTGTATGCTTGCCAGGTATGGGAAGATCAACCCAATGCCAATTGAAGCTTGATTCAGTGTTAATTGCCTCCTGCCGCCTTATCACCGGATGACTCCGTCCTACTCAACGGAAAACTTGTACTCCTACAGGAATTGCTCCACTCAGACATCCTTCGTAGCGCAGCGGGCATGCAAGCGCGTAGCTGCCAAGTATCTAATGTGAAGCCCCTAGTGTCTGCATGATACCTGTTGCCAACCGCCTCAAATCCAGAGAGATTTCTTAAGCAAGTCCCCCACTTGAACCAGTCTCTGGAGTTTAGAGAGTCGCCTTGTGAAAAGAAGACTTGCCACCAACCGTAGCCCCTATTGGTATGAACCTGGTGAGCATCTCCCACCTGAGCTGACTCCCTCATGGGCTGAATGGCGAGGCCTCAACAGATTGAGAACCAAATTGGCCGATCTAAGGTTTCCTTGTAGAAATTAGGCTACCTGGATCGAGCAGATCAGGACAACTACCTGTGGTTGAGGAACAGCACCACCACATGGAACATATCTTGGTCCTGTGGGGCCCACTGCTGGAGCACAATCACATTAGGACCTTGCGGAAGTAAGTGAAACAGCCAACGTTTAACCCAGCCTGGCTGGATCAATTTGAGAACCACTGTGTTGTACACGATAAGAAGAAAAGACTGGCAGCTGGGACTGCACAACAGTTAAAAACGACGTTTTTATATTACCGTTATTTTGCACGTTCGAGTCCCTTTTTACAGTTTAATTTGCAACGCGTCGAGTCCGGCTGACAGTCCAACCACGTTTTTTCAAGACATTTTTACGATGCATCATGCATGTGTTTAACATGCTTCATGATGCCACTCCGTTTTGCAACTACGGCTGCATGCTCTCTATAGTTTTACCCACTTAAACAAGTGCATTACCTTCTCCTTTATTTGCCTATATATTCTTTTTGTAAATTTGACTGTTTAGTTGCTTTATCTCACAAACTAAACTAACACTCAAAAACAATATGCTTTCTCTGATGCATGGCTAATCCTTTCTTATCGCTGTAAAAATAACCTTAAATTAGCAGTTAACATTAACACTTACGGAATAAGTTAGTGCAAATAAGACTCCTGGCACGGTCAAAACAAGCTGTAGTTGTTCCCATCCCAATGAAGTAGGCTACTAATGCTAGCAACATGTATCCTGCCGCAACAAGTAGAACTCAAGGCCAGGCCTGTTATAAACTCGCTGGTGGCCCCACAAAATCAGTAACTGTTGATCATTTTAATGAAGAGAAAATTTTATATACTTAAGGAAACACAAGATCTATTTCAGATCCTTTCCGTGCAGATTAACTCACAAAGTTGGCATAAAAAGAGCACAATACAATGAGTTGAGTAAAATGTTTTCTAATGGAGTCGGTTAGACTTATTCACAATTACATGCCAATAAGTCAATAACATTTTACTCAATTTGGTGAATTAAAATTTTAGTCAGCTTGTGTCTTACTTAACATTGGGCGAAAATAATAATGGCTGGCCCTTAAAGAATTAATTTTATGCTGATTGTAGTATTAATTACTATTAATCTTATATAAAATGTTACCAGGAAAGATTTAAAAAGGCAATTTTGGCTGGAATTCATAACTAATTAACGAATACGATGTCCGTACGTCGCATGGGTTTTTGAAGACCATTTGAACCAGGGGCTATTAGCCAGATGATTTCCCCTATCCGTGTCCATATGGCCATGCCAAATTTCAGATCGATACATCGAAGCTCAATGTGTAGAAGTAATTAGAGTCCGCCGTACTCACAGTCCTGGCTACCACAGCGGTAACGAATAGTGCACTCGATTCCAGGTGACTCTTCCCGCAACATTAGTTTTTTCATTCACCTTTCATTCCCATTGTCCGTCTATGGAGCCTGGACTATAATGGCTCCTGCCGGACGATAATTACTTTCACACCGGGTCGAAGCAACGGTAAAATGCATAGCTGAACGCAATTATATCTTTCCCGTACTATGGCGAGTATAGGAAGACGACAGCTGTCAATAGCACGGAGATGTATTGACAGTTTGTCGTAGCTATGCTATGATCACAATTACGCTTTATTCCATAAATGAATAATCTTCTCCCAGATCCTCCCCCGCTGGTGAATTGGATAAGAATATCGACCCTAAATATAACCAAATGAGACCTGGGGAGCGAGCGCAAAGTGCGCACAAACAGTCCTAAGTCACTCCACGTCCAGAGACCCGCCTGCCTCTGATTCAACGGCGTGACGGTCAGCCTAACTGTTAATTTTAATGTTACCACCAAACCCCGCCCCAGCCATACTACATAACTTACCAGCATGGAAAATGCACTTCATAAATAAATCATAAAAGAAACGAAAACGTTGCGTCAATGATGGAAGTTATGATAAGTAAGTTCTGGCTTAATATAAGTGATAACATCATTGCGACTACATTTGTTTGAAGAGAACCATGAGCGCACAGCAACCGGAGGAGCGAGTTTTATGGTCTTAAGTATCATGAAATGCATTCCTACCAATACCTTGATACTTTGCTTCCAC
Source organism: Ophioderma brevispina (assembly GCA_023653785.1). Lineage (NCBI taxonomy): Eukaryota > Metazoa > Echinodermata > Ophiuroidea > Amphilepidida > Ophiodermatidae > Ophioderma > Ophioderma brevispina. Next base: position 23,046 of record JAMKCH010011659.1, read on the forward strand.
GTTCAATTTTTTTAATTCAACAATTAATATTTCTGTAATTTTAAAACATTTAAAAAAAAAACATTTCTTGGATTTTCGAGTGTTTATTTTTTTTGTTGCAATTACAATTCCTTCTGGCATGATTTTATAGATACCAATTTTGTTAATAAATATTATCAGTGTCTTGTTTATTATTTAATGAAAGGAAAGATCTTTATCATTGAACTGATTATTTTTGATTATTAAAACTTGTGGTTGGATAAAACTAGACTTCCTTTGTTTACTTTAATCTGTGTTTTGTTTCTTTGGTCAAGTTACAATCTTTTGTGAGCTTCAAGACAGAATGCCATATCTGCGCGAACAACTCTGCCCATGCATTAAAAAGTGGCACAAGTCGATTTTTGGTGTATCGCAGTAAATTGATTATATCTCTGGTTTGACAAAAGCAAATAAGATGAAACGAACACAATTGGAAAGCCTTGTGGTTGTTCTTTTAATATTTTACCAAGTAAGAATGACCTCTTTTGAAATTTATATTTAACGAATTTTCTTCTCGATTTGTACCACTTTTTTGAGGCAGGCTGAATCCAAGAACATCGTCCGGCATGAAGTTTGTTCAGAAGTTTACCGTCGCAAAGCTAAACATTTTTGTTGTTGTTTTTTTTTTGTTTTGTTTTTTGCAGATTTTTAATATTGCTTCAAAAATAGCGTGGCGTATAGTATCTTGTATGTTTGTAGTTGCATTAGGGGGCATTACTGAAGAAGAAATTACCACACGAATCTAAAGATAAGCTGTGTTCCACACAGCTCGCGGAGGACACAGAAAAGTGTTACCGTACAATAAACAAGAGACACAACTTACCGACTACAAAAGCCATGCGAAAAGAGCCCCATTTCTGGACCTAGCCCAGAACAATCAGTAGTAACAGTGAATGTCGCCAAAATTTGGAGAAAATGCTACAGCCACTCCGAAGGTAACTTCAAGAAAAATGCCTATGAAAGAAAGTAAGGTATTCTTCCAATCCTGGAGTAAATGTTGAAGTACGGATAAAAAGAAAGGAAAAAAAGGAAAAATGAAGTATAAATTTAAAGTTTAAAACATACTTGCACTTCGGAACTCGTAATGTCGGCTGATGCAACGACTTAGTAGAGAAATTGGAGTGCGATATGTGAGAAGCGTTTATTGGTGAACGTGGAATGTATTTTGGCATGGATTGATAGAACTTAAAAAAGCCTCGTTTCACATGTACGGCCATTGCGTATGGCAACTAAATCGCTCAACTGGATAAGATGAGCTCCATGTTTTTGATATTTTTTCGGGGTATACATATTGTGTTTGTCGAATTTTAGCTAACACAGATGCTTACATATCCCAAAATAAGTTTCAAAGCTCTAAGTACCTACAATCAACAACTTTTTCCGATTTGACGGATGTTGAAAAAAGGATTTGGTGTCTTACATATAACGGACGCGACAAGTATTTGAGCATTTCTTATGACTGGGGTTTTAAATACTGAGTGATGAAGATATACTTCATGCAACACATATAAAATGAGATGATGTGTATACAGGGAATTACCAAAAATGACAGTTCAAACTTGTCAAACTTGGACCATTGAATCAACATCCGTCAGTATGTAAAAACACATCATAAGCAAATCTGAGGTGACGTACGTCCGACGCGACGATGGAATATCGCCGATTGATGTGTTACATACTGAAGGATTCTTGAAAATTTGCTGTGATTTCATACGGACGAATAACTTTACCACTGAATTTTGTCTTTTTTGTCAAACATCGTTGCATAAAATACACCAAAATACAAGGGTTAATCTCATTTTTCAATTAATAATGAACCTTGTATATTGAGGCGTACTGATACTGTAAAGTTTGCCATTTGTCAAATACGATTTGGTCAGAAACGTTTTTCGTATTTCGTTTCACTAACACTGTCACAATGTAATACACTTGGCGAATTATTAAGCTTATCATTACGCTTACTACCTTATGTAGTAGGTTAGCATGGTTAGGGGGGAAATTGCGGCGGAAATTGCCTTTTGTTATTTGCTCGCTACGGCGTTAGGGAAATCTCGTTTCCCACTAACGCCTTTCTTTGTATTGCGCTTTCTTCCGTTTAGGATAACAAACGATATGAATATTAATTTATGCAAGTTGTTGTCGTCGTCACTTTATTAGTATTATTATTCAATTTACAATATGCTACATGGGAACCATGATAACCTACCCGCCATGCTTACCAGTCAGCTAATGATCCAAACAGCACAGATCCTATAAGAACACCAGCAAAATATATGGATTGTGCAAGACCTGCTAGATACTTCTTATCACACACAAGATCAAACTGGAGAATAGAATAAACAAATAAACGAGAGGAATTATAGATTTCATGACAGATACGGGCAAGCTCGGGGAGTACGTATGCGCATTGGAGTATTATTGATGTCGTTTTAAATATTTGCATTAGATTCATGCGTGGTATACTTGTTAAAAGTGAAACTATAAACAAGCCGCAATTTTAGAGAGAAAAAAAAATCAACCATGGCGATACAGATGAAAGCATCTCATGGTATTTAACGAAGAACTTTATAAGAATTGAATTAACTCTGCCACAGTTCATATATCCCTTAAATCCTATATAAATGCCAATTTTGCCACTTTTCAAAAATCACGGAGCGGACCCCTGCGTGTGTTTAGGGGGAAATTGCTCCTAGATCTAACGAGACAAATAACGCTACCTCCTTTTTTGCGGTGATCGTCAGGTTGGTTGTCATTTTCCTCTAGGGCTCAAAAGCCTTTTTCTTTAGACCGATTGGTATGTTGCCTCTCATGACGTTACTTAGCTTCCCATAATGACACCTACCTAGCTTGATTCCTCTTTTGCTCTCTCATAATAGGAGAACAAATACATTTAATTAAGGGGAAAACAATTTTGAATAGCGCCCCCAAAATGCTTATTTATGCTAATTAGCATAAAAACGCCATGGCCGATTTGATTTTTTCTACCAAAATATGCACAACTGATATTTGGACAATTGCATAAAATCTTTGGAAAAAAACATGGCGCTCGAAAATGCAAGTGTTACTTTTAAAATCATTGTTGTTTTATATTTTACACTTTGCATTGGTCAAGTTTTCTTACCAAATAGTACATTTGCTTTAAGACATACGGGATCCGGGAGGTTGTTTTCCGACCTTGGGTAAGTCCCGTAACATATGCTATGTTCTGTTGTGTTATGTTATGTTAATATGTTATGTTATGTATTATGTTATGTTATATAAACGAATAAATACACAAACAGTTCTTGATCTGGTTCATAAGGAACATCTAGGGGCATATTGGCATTTCAACTTGAATGTTGGTTATATTCAAATTGACCAGGTTTTAGTTCACAACTATAGAAATTGCATAATGTACAACTCGCTACCAGATGTCAGTACAGTCTCATTTTCAAGTCGTATGGCTCGTGTGAAAAGTTCAAACGCGACTCATCTTTCAATAATTTCATCACAGGATAACTCAACTGTCATTTGGTGCGTTCTGCTGCATGGTTATAATCTATACTACAGAAGTTGGACTTGAAGAAATCAATGGCCCTATTTTTGTCTCCTGACATTGATTTGAAGGGACACTTGTATTGCAGGGTGGGATTATCATACTCGTGTACAACAAAAATTATTATTTTTGTTTCGAGTTTAAGCGATGTACTCGCGTACCGTTTGTTTAGGGTTTCAAAAGAGCCGAAAATACGAAATTATGATATGCAGGCCCAAAAAACTAAAAAGACTGAAGGCCAGAAAATAGATGTTGCGAGTTGAGCGAGCCAAACATTACATTGTTTATGCTTGTTTGTCGAATAAAGGTTAACATTTCGGTAAAAAATTCCACTTTTGCCACCCCCCCCCCCCCCCCCCCCTTGGAGGGGCTGGGCGAGCTGGGAGAAAAATCCCCTTTCAAAAAAAATTGCTCCTCCCCTGAAAAATAAACCTGGTTACGGGCTTGATAATATGTTATTCACTTTGTATATTGCGTGAATACGGGTGTGATATTTCGATTACTTGTTAATCACACTTTGGCATCATTTCACATAAAAACGGGCTGGATAAAATAACGGATTTTCTTCCCGATATCTCCCGTATTTCACTTGGTGGGTTACGTATTTTGTTTTATGGTGCATTTTGTAAGTCCACGTCCACGCATCATATCCACCTTGGAATACAATGCCGCCCCCCCCCCCCACCCCGGATAAATATTTACCCAATACGGAGTGAGCTAACAACATTTCATTGATTAGATATTTACCACAGTTTGGTAAATTGGTTTACCTTTACCTATTTAAGGGTTATTTTGGGGCACACTCTTACGCCCAAAATGTTCTATTCAGTTTACGTGCACTCGCACGATCAATATAGTCCAGAGGATTATCAAAAAATCGTGCACTTTGTGATAGAAATGTAACACTTGGCACACACTTAATGTGGACCATAACTCAACATTTCAAAACGGGACCCCAGCTGGATTCGACCTGTGGCGACCATGGCGGTCATTTTTCAAAATGGCCGCCATTCTTATTTTCAAAGTCTTATATCTCCGTTAATAACACCGATGCGAATTTGATT
>JAMKCH010011660.1:0-27738 GCA_023653785.1 Ophioderma brevispina
AAAGGTCAAACGGGAAACTGCCTAGTAATTTCTTAGGTTTATGTGTCCTTCAACTCAACAGTAACACCACAATTAAATGTGCACTTCATTACACCTTCCCCACAACATCCAGCATGCCACACGCAGTCAAACATCCCTCAAAAGCATACAAGCACACACACACACACACCACACAAGCAAGCACACACACACAATCAAGCAAGCACTCAAAATGCACAAACGCACACATACACACACACACACAAAACACCACACCAAGTACATCCACCCACTAAATCGTAGGATAATTTATTACCTTTTTGTGATGAAGTAGCGCTTTGAATCGGTAATAGAAAAAAAAACAAATTTATGCATTGAACCAAATCTTGAGAATGCACAGGTAGTGTAGTGTCATTTTGTAGTAACCAATTTCTTGGCCAAGGCGTACGTGCGCGTTGCTTGTTGCGAAACTGCATCTAACGTGCAACCAGTTGTAGCTGTTTTTGGCAGGAAGCGTGTGTACCAAGTAACTTGATCAGAAATTATTATTCCAACTATATAAAACAATAATTAAAGTTTTCAATCCGGTTTTGTCCCCCTTAATGGGGTGCCAGAATTTGACATCACCTCACATTCACAGCATACTGCTGTGTGATCGATTTATTGGAGCATAAGGTATTGATCGGATGCCCTTCCCGACGTCAATGTGCTGGATCCTGCTTATTTGCTCTCCATAAGCTGCCGCCACCTGGCCGCCCTGTCGGTATATCTTTTCCTCTGTCGTTTTTACCAGGTTAAACCACCTACCCTCCTCTTCAGATTTCCTTAGAAACCTGATTGGGGTGACGTTTACTGCCACTCCCGGCCCTGGGACAGGTAGTTCTGGTTACCAGGATACCAGCAGCAGCCCTCAAAAAAAAAAAACCTGGCCTGAACAATACTATCAATACAGCATAAGATATAAATCACATGGGTAAGTGCACGATTATGATCCATCACACCAAAGGAAGAGTTTAAAAATTAATAAATTACATCCTTGTCTACTGGAGAAACTTAGCCCTTAAAATTCAAAACAAATATAAATCGTATGAGTAAATCTCCGTTTTGATGTTTTCCGCTAGGAAAGTGATGGAAAACTCTGCCTAACACCTATACTTTGTCTCTCTGAAGTACGAGTGGCGACCAGCGTGTAACCCAGTGGTGCCTTTAGTTGCATGCCCGTGCGCTTGGCTTTACCTACGCGCGCTGAAAGTTGGTCAATGTATACGCCCGCGTACCGAAATACTTCATACTTCGAGCTGGACAGAGTAAGACATATCTATCGCTCCTTTGCTAACCCTTGCTTGATAGTTTTATTGGCAAAGCACCGTGGTTTTGTAATCGGAGGTCGCCGTTTGAATCCAGCCAAGCGCACATGCTTTTTTTTCCATACTTCCGTGCACTAGCCCCTTCTCCAGCCTGGTTGTTAGAAAAAAAAAAAAAAAATGGCTTTGGACATAAAAGTAGGGTCTCTGGAACTGTATGGTCCTAAAAGGCTTACTGTATTTTGCGAAAACGAAACAGAACTCCCCATTGGATACAAACCCTTTATTCCGTTATCCTTATGCATGCATGACGGAATAAAGCGTGTAAGCCAATGGAAGTCTGTTTCGTTCGCAATACATTAAGCCCGTCCTAAAATGGGGTCTCTGGAACTGAAAGGCCGGAAACTGAGTGTCTTATAGGCGGCCATACCCAATTCATCACAATGTGAGAACCCCCCACCCCCCGGGATGATTTTTGGGCATCATAACACAAACTCAAGATTCTGCACATCAGAGTGCTAAATTTTGGGTGTATCCTTGGTTTACAAACATAAATGAGTTAGACTAAGTAAAGACTTATGACATAAGCTGTTTAAACCTTTAATTCTTTAGATTTCATGCTGGCCTAATTCTGTGCAGTTTTATGTGAAGGATAATAAATTTTTGCTGCTTAACTGCTCTTAGTCAACAGTGTCAATAACTGTACCAAATCAATGTTTGTCAAAGCAAGTTTAAGGGTTATTGATGCAAAGACGTAACTTCATTTTCTGTTGAAATTAATTCTTAAAGTTTTGTACAAAATTGAGAAAAATATGTGCTTTAATCCATAGTATGATTACATTTTCAAACAAAATTTTACATTTAATTTGATTTAAATTAGTTTTATGTTTATTGGTAATAGAACAGGTTTTTTCCATTAAGAAAGGTTACCACTTACCAATCACGTCATGGTGCACGACATACTTCTCGAAAGAAATCCAAATTTTTATAATTTTATAACATATGACACCCCTGTTGTGAATGTCTCTAGATAGGGATTCTCAACTAGAGGCGCGCACACCAATTTGGCGCCTTGGCAGTACCGATGCGCTTTGAAACTCTAAAAAAAAAGAAATACATTAGGAATACACTGAAGCATAGGCAAATTTTGGCGCTTTCCCCACCTTTCATTTATGTGGCGCATTGTAAGGACTAGTTGAGAACCCCCGCTCTAGATCTCAAAATTAAATATACATAATTTTTTTTTTATACACTTATATGGGACAAAGTACATTTTAAACATTCTCAAACTGCCAATTAGCTAAATACGTTTCCTGGACACTTTCTTGTAAGAAAGGTATAATTTTTTTTGCTTACGCAATATCTATACACCTAAAGGTGCTGTGTTCGATCGCCTAAATTTGGGACCCCCCTTTTACCCGGAAGTAGTATCGATTTTGATATCAGATGAAGCCGTATTTTTCTCATTGTCGTTTTCTGAATCCTTAGCCCGCAAATCCATTTCATTTCCAAGATATAAACAAAAAACCGCCGTTTTAGGGTTACCCACCAATATTAAGCACAGTATTGAATAGGCCTTTCCACTGCATTATTGCGTCTACCTCAAAACCGTAGTTTGTTCCCACGGTACTTGATGGGGCCGCAAAAAAAAAAAAAATAGTGCAAGTGCCAGGCCTCATATCAAGTAGAGAACACAATACACATAAATCGGAACAAGCACCTTAATCTTTTTTACTGGCATTAAGTGTACTCTCTTATATATACACCCAAACTCAAGTTATGATTAAGCCAAATTTTAATTTTTCAAAATCACCTCTTGGCATGTATTCAAATTATTAACCTTGTGATTAAATTGGGCAGATGGTAAACTGACTGAAGCCAGACCACCTGTTGAGAGGCCATGTATGTGGATCACTTTTCTGTTCAACAAGGAAGTTATTTAATGTTCCTCCAAAAATGGCAGGCAGGACATGGGTTTCCCTGATACCAACTGCTGGCTGATAATTATTCACGTACAATTACAAAGATATTGCAAATGAAAGGTGTGCTTCCTGATGACCAATAAGAAAAAAAAAAGAAGCCATATTTTTAATACAGCTCCCTGAGAAAAGCAGTCCAATCAATTGCATCTTGCAATGCTTGCAATGGATGTTTCACATCGATCTCTCATCATTGAAGATGGTTTTTTAATTTGGTAGGACAATACAATTGAAGTAATTTTGTATATAACATCACTGCAACAGAGGTAGAGAAATGGCCTAGCTTCTAAAGAATTGTTATACTACAACAAGAAAGATGGCAAGTATATTGTGCAATATCCTTTCATTTTGTTAAGTAAATATTATACTGATAGCACATATATTTATGGTCAATGTTTGGGCACTCATAAAAAATAAGTGGCTAAAGAACAAAGCATTTCTTCTAAATCAGGAGATATAACATCAACTAATCGATTACATCACCTAATCCATTGATTACAATGGATACAATTTTTAAAATTTTAGAGTAAGATCAATAAACCCCAATTATGTGGCAGGAGGGTCTGTATGGACCATTGTTACCGTTAAAAGGACTTTTCTAAAACTCTTTCTGTCTTTGTCTATATCCCTTCCTTCACGGGGTCTATAACTTTTTTCATTGAAGACGTAAGATATGTTGAGCAATGTCACGTGTATCAATACAAGACCATTGAAATTCTGTTAGTAACTTTGAGTGCACACTGCACCTTCTTCCAACTGAGGATTTAATCAGCTTTGATCTTTTGCTGCACCTTATTACACCAATGAGGTATATAGTAAATAAACCTCCTTGCTTACAGAGAAGATGTACTCCTTACAACTTCTTCCAATTATACTGGCATCCCCCTACATTACAAGTGTTCAGTCATCACTTTTTTAAATCCTTCCTGTCCAAGTTGTAAAGATGGCAAATTAAGCTTGCTTAGCAGCATGATCTCTGAGTGTATCAAACGCCCGTAACAATTCCAATAGCTTCGCTAGCAGCTTTCTCTCCCATTTCCTTTACCCATCACCCTCCCTGAGCCAGGTTCCTATCTTTTGTCCTGGTTTTATGATTGTTTGTCTTATTGTTGGTTTTGGTCAGTTTGCCTTTGATGAAGAATGCCCTGCTAGATCGAAACGTCAGGCCCACACCTAGTATCAATCCATAAATTACATTTAGCATGATACATTCAATTATCCACTCAGAGGAATTGGTTAAAGGACATCGCCAAAGGAATAATACGCCCTCTATAGTTTTCATGAGAACGGGTGAATTTTGAAACATTCCCACTATAAAGCAACATGTAGTATGCCAAATTTTACTTTGTGTGTGTGTGGTTTTTTTTAAAATCACTTTACTAAATTCTCAAAAAGTCGCTTTTATTTTAAAATAATACAGCTCAAAGGGTAATTGAAATTTCCAAATATGAACCCTTCCCCCCCCAAGAACCACAACGCTTTTGCAAGGATTTGCTTATCATAGGCAACATAGATAAATGGGCATGGCATTCTGGTAATTTGATATATACCTCACTGCACAGAGGTAGAGAAATGGACTAAGCTTCTAAAGATTTGTTATACGAGACTACAGAAAGCTGGGCAAGTAATTTTTGCAATATCCTTTCATTTGTTAAGTAAAGTATATACTATAGCACATATTTATGGTCCAATGTTGGGCACTCATAAAAAATAGTGGCTAAGACAAAGCATTTCTTCTAATTCAGGAGATCAACATCAACTAATCGCTTAACATCAACTAATCGCTATGATTACAATGGATGCAATTTTACTAATTTTAAGAAGTCAATACCCCATTATGAGTGCAGGGAGGTCTGGATGGACCTTGTTACCGTTAAAAGGAATTTTCTAAAACTCTTCCTTTCTTTGTCTATATCCCTTCCTTTCAGGTTCCTATAACTTTTTTCATTGGGAGACTTTTAAGATATGGTTTAGCAATGTCCAATTGTTATTCAATACAAACCATTGATTCTGTTAGTACTTAGAGTGCCATCTGCACCTTCGTCCACTGAAGGATTTAATCAGTTTTGATCTTTGCTGCCATCCATTATTACACCAAAGGAGGTATAAGTAACTAATACCTCCTTGATATACAGAGAATATGTAACTTCCTTACAACTTCTCCAATTATACTGGCATCCTACATTACAAGTGTTCATGTCAATTCACTTATTTTAATCCCTTCTGTCAAATTTGTAAAGAGGCATATAAGCTTGCTTAGCACATGATCTCTTTGAGTTATCAAGCGTAACAATTCCAAAAGCTGGCTTAGCAGCTTTCTCTCCCATTTCCTTTACCCATCACCCCTCCCTGAGCTAGGTTCCTGTCTTTTGTTTCGCTTGTTTGTATATATTGGTTTGTCTTATCTGTTGTTTTGTCCCAGTTTTGCCCTTTGATGAAGATCCCTGCTAGGATCGAACGTCAGGCCCACACTCTAGTATACAAGCCAATAATTTAAACATTTAGCATATACATTCAATTTATCCCAATCAAGGATTGGTTTAAAGGACTCGCGGATAAGGAAGATGACGCCCTCTATATTTTTTCATGAGAACGGGTGAATTTGAAACCTTCCGCATTATAAAGCAACATGTATGTTATGCTCAAAGTTTACCTTTTGTGTGTGTGGTTTTTTTTAAATCCTTTAACCTAAATTCTCAAAAAGTCGCTTTTATTTTAAATTATATACCGTCTTCAAAGGGTAATTGAAATTTCCAAATATGAACCCTTCCCCCCCCCCCAATAACCACAATGCCGCTTTGCAAGGATGTGCGTATCATTAGCAAACATATATAATGGGCTGCATCTTCTTGGTGGGGGGGAAGACCCCATTTTTGCTTTTTGTTTTCTGGGAGCCTGAACCAACAAAAACAGAATACATTACCATACCACACCACACTATGCATGAGGTAAGGCATGCTAATCTACCCAGGGCTCAGTTCAGTAACCATGGATGGGCACATGTTAAGAACTGCTGACCATTCTGGTTCTGGGTATCATAAATCCATACTAAAATGCAGGGGGTGTATTTGCTCACTGGTGAATGAAATCTATTGAACTGCCATTGAATTGAGATAGTACTAGTGAGAGTTAACTTGCTCATGAATAAATAGCGCGGTCATGGCCCATTAAGATGCGGCCATAAGGTTATCGTAGATAGAAACCGCAAAGGATCATGGGGCCAAAAAGTGGGCAACACACCACACATGTCGAATCATGATTTGTTTCCGTGCACTGTCAATGAGGCATCACGGCAAACGAATAGAAATAGAACCAAAACTTATGAGGATGTTTTCAATTGTTTAAGTTAATGATGAAAAATGTACTACCAGGTGGTTGTCCATGAATGGATATTATAAAGTAATCTTGTTTTATGAATGGTACGACAAATTTTCCTCTCAAAAATAACCAGAAAATTCACAAGTTTCGTCCATCTGCTATCGAAAGATGCGTACGTGCAGCGCCAATGGAGGTGACTACCTGTAAACCCCCAAATTCTCCAGGTTTGAGTTTACATTAAAACATTACAAATTTTCATTCCTAACGTATATTGAAGGAGCCGAATATAATCCCCCAGTATGCTTAGCCAATTTCACAATTTGATATGAGTTTCACATTATTAAATATTAGTTAGAAAAGAGACAATTTTCGTGGAACGACGCATCTGAGATACCCCGGACACGGAAGCAACTTGGTCATCGATCAGCCGGCTTGAAGCACGGCCACACATCGCGCATCGCACCGGAAAAACCCTGTTCGACTTCTACCTAAACCTACCTGCATTTTCATAACTGTAATTCGATTCAACCATAATGGTATTTTTTTTGTTTAGGCTACAACATCAAGTTTAGACAACTTTAAAGTTGCATCCTGTCAAGTTTCAAATAGTGTCCATTGACGAATTATATTTTAAACGCATTTTAACATCACACACAATGGGTATCCGACGGATTCCGGCCCGCCCGCGAGTGTGCACATGGAGCGGGACATGAGGCCTATATTTGCGTGCGGTGGATCCATCATAGGCCTATCTTAATTCTGTAAGCTTCTGTTGACCAACTACGATCAAGTACAAATAAATTTATGTGAGGGAAACAATATAAACTTTCTGTTTTACAATTTACAAAGTGATATGTGGTTGAAAGGTATTTAAAATGTGGGATTATTACCAACGACAGGACGGACCGCTGCACATCACTTAGTAGTCATCAGGCCAGGGCAGATCGCGCTCATGTCAACTCAAAAAATGCCCCAAACCTCGCAATTTTTTGTATCTCGTACTTTTTACAATAAGGTGGAATCCATATAAATCTACAGCTTTTAGATTCTTTTTTGCTGATTTTTGTTTAATACTAGACTCCAAGTTTGATTTTTTTTTAGGTTTCCGCATTGCCATGGCAAGTACAACGTTGTTTTACGTGACAATCCTGGAAATCCAGTTTTTGTGTGCCCTTTTTCGATCCCATCATGCATTGCGGCAGAGCGCCCTCTGCTGATATTTCGCTATCTACGATAACCTTATTGGTGTTTGCATATTATAGTTTGCTTGGTGTGAAGACTTAATATACATGTTTAAATCCAAATCTTAAGCGCTCACTGCAGCTACATCAGCGTAATCTAATAGGTATTTGTATTGTTATTAAAGGCTGCCTCGTGTAGCCACTTTGTAGCTTATGAGGACAAAAGGCTATCTAGGCATCATAGCTCCATAACAAAGGGCACCTATGCACCTTGTGTCTTCATTTAAATCATAAAAGGTCATTGAAATGAAGGCATGTATGCTCTAAGGTTTGCTTTTTTCCAGAGAGCATGCCCCTGAATTTCTTAGACTTTTTCTCATTTTTCTCGATACTAGTGTATTTTGGAAGCATAAAAACGCCTGTGCATTCATGAGTAAAGTGTTGTAAAACACCAAGTCAAAATGATGATGCCTCCTTTCCTTAATCCGGCGAATGTCCTTTGTAAAGTTTTACCTCCTGTGTAAAAATAAAACGGCCCCAACGACCCGATTAATGCTTGTACTATGTTTTTAAAGTAAACAACGCTAATTTTCAATCTATGTTTGCCTTTTTTAGCAAATTAACAAAATGCTGTCTAGACGGAGGTTGCCATGTTTCGGCATTGGTGAAGTTTGCTCATCATTGTGACATATTCGACTCGTAAATTTAAAGACAAAAACAGCATCTTCAAAATGTCTAGACATTCCTGGGTGGATCTTTACTACGTTACGTAAGATTTCTACACATCATATATCCATCGTATCATACACATCCAAAGGTTTACTATCCTACTATTACTAATGACGCAGTCGACTTAAGAAGGGTCTACAAACAATGCGTTGTAAATCTTTGTGAACAGGGCTGGGAAAAATGACAAACTTCCCAGGAATGAATCCCAAATATTCCTTCCCCGACTGCGGCAACGATCAACTACAAACTGCGATAATTCTTGAACAGGAGGTAACTGAAAAGGTTTGGTCCCCCATTAAAGGTGCAACAAGAGATTTCACATACAGGTGTCCCCAAAAAATAGATACGATTTTGTTGCCCTGATGGTAAAGCTTTTTGCCACTCAAAAATATCCCCATCTGAAAAGGATAAGCTAAAAAATGGTTCTTTGGTACACAATTTCTACAACTTTACCCTTCACTTTTAACTATTCCTGCAATTTGAGGTATTTTGACTCATTCAGATAAAATTCGCTGATAGTGGCTTTAAGGCATACAATCTCCACCACTACTAGTCATACTTGCACTAAACATGATTAGTTTAACTGCATTGTTAGTGCCACAGAGTTTTCAAATTTCCCTCCATTGTCTATTTTAGGCATGCATAATATGCACATTCAACAACATCCATAAGATAATTCTCTTCTTTTAGCAAACGAACATGTAGCCATGGCCTTTATTGGTTAGTAAAGTCATAGCAACAGAACAACCATACACAGGAACATAGGGCTGAAAAACCAGTCACATGAATGCAGGAACCATACTTTACCTAATAACAATGATCTAAATTTGTAAATGTTATGTGCATTCATGCATGCCTCAGAAAAGAAAGGCAGCAGAATTTTTGGGTACTCAATGATGTACTTTAGTGTGTACTGTTTGAATTTCAGAAAGGCCAAGTAAAAAAACCTAACATGTTAAGGGATTTGCTAATGCTCACTCCAATTTTTAATGTAATAAGAATTATGTGAACAATAAAGTATAAAGGTAGGTGGGTGGGGAAAGAAGGGGGTTCTCACATTGGGAGTAGTAGGCGATTGGCCACCTATAGCCTTCATTTCATTTCCAGTGACCCTCATTTTCATTTCCAGTGACCCCCATTTTAAGACCATTACAGTTCCAGAGACCCCTCCTTTTGTCCAAGCCAATATTCTACCAATTTCTTCGAACCACCTCAAAAAGCTGGAAATGAGGGAATGTTTTGAAAATCCTAAGCTCCGGATTAATCTTCATTTGCAGAGTTAAGTGGAGGGGACGAGGTTGTCAATCAGGTCACCCAAATTTAAGGTGGCTCCACATTTATTTTTTTTGTTTCTATAAATTTATTCTTAAACTATACAGGTTCAAAGTCATTGGTGGTTGATGTGTCAATACAGAACATTAATGAATAGCCATTTGAACACATACAAACAGACATATATCCAGACACACATCCAGTGTGATATCTAAAAAGAGCCACCCACTATTACTTAAAAACACAGTTTGAAAAGAAGTCACAAAATAAAGGAATTTTTTAGCAGCCATATCAGTCTTTGTGTGTGTTCCATCATGTTTTGAAAAATTTTGCCAAAAAGATGCAGAAATCACCCACCAAATAGCATGACTTTTTTTTATAGTAAATCAAATTGATATGTAATGATAAACAAGCATGGCCATTTTCATTTGATTTGACAAGTACACAAACAATGTGAAGATCGAAAAATTGTACCACTCAATAAAGTTTCCTCAAGTGTATTTCATTCCTGGAACAAAATTCTCAAGTGTGAAATTTCAAATTTGAAGAGTGAAACCTGAACTGTGAAATTGAAGAGGATTTTCACTGATTATTTTCCTAACATAAATAAGGGCCTCCCTCATCACCCTTTTTTTTTACCAAGTCCATATAAAAACATTTTATTTTTTACTTTACATTTAAGCATATTTGGAATTGTTTATCATTAAATTCACAATAGCACACCACCAGATGAGAAAAAAATGCATCTTTTCAGGTATAGGAGGCCCCTGATTGTTAAATGTTTGTATGGTTAAAAATATGGGTCTCTACAGTTCAATGGCTTTCAGTTTCGATTTCTGAGGAATGGGGAGGACAGAAATTCGCTGATTGAATGTTTGGTTGTTAAAAATCAGTGATTACAAATTTAACTTACTGATCTACTACAGAAAATGCTGAGTCTACAGGACTTGGTGATGCACTAAAACAACCTGGTATAGGGAAACAAACATTGAAGTGTGAAATTAAGCTTAGGAAGCTTATTAGAACCTGAGTGCATGTAGAGCTCTTAACATTATTTTTTTAAATCAAAAACTAAAATTTATATTGCAATAAATGGGCCTGTTCCAATTTAGCATAAATATTTCAACTTTTTTAAGTTGATGTACATGTAAGGTTTTTATCTTTGTAGTTTATAAACTGTTCTTGAGCAGGTGATCTATGTTCTGATTTTAAATGCAAGAGGGGACACACTAGGATGAGGTGATATTTAAAAAAGTAAAGTCAATCTTTTTTCAAGTAAATTTTTACAAAACCACCACAACTCAAAATATAAATAACGTGCACTTCAACAAAGACCACAGTGTTATTTATTTGAGGCATTCATAGTCAAGGTCTCAAAATGCAAAATCGAGTCAAACAAACTACAAAAAAATTAACAAAATGTGAAAAAGTCAAAGAACAAATAATTCCACAAAAATTACCTTTTCATATGAATCAGCCACCCTAGTAATTTTATCGGTATGTGATAGTAATTGATACATAAAGGTTACATTTACAGTGGCATCACGACCCCTGAACGTTAACCTAAAGAAGTAAAATTTGGTTTGAGATCAGTTGGGAGTATCTCCATTTTCCTCATCTCTTGCAGTGACTTACGCAATTTTTTGTAGTCGCACCAGGAAACGGCCGGGCATGCACCGACTTAAGGGTGTGGTTAACCTTGAGTTTCCGATGATCTATTTGGTTTGTGGTACTTTTGCAATAAAATTTAATTATTGTCTGTAAAAGTATACATTTCTAAAAGAAAATTTGACTATGAACCGATGATGGCATCAGATTAATGTAAAACTTTCTGTATTTTGAGAAAAAATACTAAAAACCTTATTTTTGGCCCCAAATTTTTTCAGACAGATAACAAAAACAATTGAATTTTCATGATTCTTATTGTTTATTTGTAGAAACAAGACACATTTGTCAAGGGACGGTTTTTCATTTTTTATAAAAATAGAGCTTACTTTTTCGAAAAAAATATAAGGAAAAATGTCAAAAGTGATTTTTACTTTCTTTTCCAAAAATTTGAGTATATTTGGAGAATATCTTTAGTTAGAAATCGAAAATGACAAATTGAGAAAACCGTCCCTAGAGAATACCGATTGCTATCATGAAATTAAACCTTACCTTTTACTTCGGTATTTTTAAACAGTAATTTAAAAATATAAAATTTGCCAAATTTGCGAAACTGACCATTGAGAAAATCTGTGTTTTATAAAAAAGTGACTTTTTAACGCCATTCAGCTGTTTCCTTTTCTATAATAACTTTAACCTTTTAACTTCAAATTGAGTATGTTGAGCAGTGAATGACAATCAAATCTTTATGGCACTATTGAATTCAACCTCTTTTGTCTTCAACTCAAAAAATCAGAAGAAATTAAATTCATTTAGTCTAAATAAGCCTTTTGTTTTACATTTTCAATATTATTTTTTCGTTTTTTTTTCCAAGATCGTTCGCGCAAAAGTACATAAAACAAACGCGCACGCTTCTTACGCAGCAAAAATTCACCGCGCGTGCGATGCTGGCGCCTTGCGCCTGAGGGCGTGTAATTTGGCTTAAATTCCCGCCATTAAGACCATGTTGGTCTTTTGTGACTTCCAAATGATCATTTTATAGCTGTTGTAAATCGGCAAAAAAATACAACCCAGGATTGTCTGCATTGGCTAACCTTTGTTGTTAACGATAGAACACAGGTTGCTTTGTTTTAAATGGTGGGCAAAAATCCAGAATAGTGTAAAAACAAAAGCATAGGGTTAACATCTGCCCTTAAAGCGGTCCAAAGCTGATCAAGGCAATGACCTACACCACTGGCACCCTAGGTAGAGAAATGGAGTAAAGGGACCCACTCATAAAATTATTCTTAGTACTGGACTTGAGGCATGGATGATCATGTCCCCTGATGTGGCTAGAACTCACACTTTGGTCATTTGTGGCGGGAAAAAGTCAATGAGAATAACCACCAAAAGAAATGGAACAATGGTGTAGTTGGCCCAGAAGGAATTGTGACATTAGATCTGGGTTAATGATGGATTTAAGCAAGTTAATGATCTACCTTATTAGCAAACCACAGGAGAGAAATTGGGTGAATTAGTGAACCCAGATTGAGAATTTGTGTTTATTAAGCTCAAGATAAGCATACATAACCGGATTCTGAGTACAGTCTGATGCGGTTCTTGTGTTGGTGGTTCCACCAACTGGTGTCTCTACCTCTAGTCCACCAAGAAACAGACATCTTTTAGGTGTGTCAACACTTTCTTCTGAAACGAACAAAATTACTACATTTTATATATATGACTAAAATTTACTAATGGGGGTCATGATTATGGCAGTACACACTGTGGCCATCTTAAAATCCATACAGACCTGAATTTGCATTCTGCAATACCCATACCATTGCTTTTTGGATATTTTTAAAATACAATTTTCCTACGGCCTTTTAAGTCTTACCTTATTTGGTTAGCATTTTGCTATCTAATTGAGTGATTATCACACTCACAACATGGGTCTTCTTGGGGGGCTACATGAATTATGCATTGGTTTGCACTGATGCCATAACTGCCAGCTGCTACTTTTAAGTTTTTATGGATTCACAGCCATAGAGTGACATTTATTCACACCATAGATTTTAGTATTTTTCCCCCCAATTCTGAGTTTGTACTTGATTTTTAGATCCTATCTATTGGTACATCATTCTCGAATTATTACGATTGGCATTTGTTTTTTCTTGAAAGAAAAAAAACTATTGACAAGTACTACATTACCTAAGCACTACTTATTTATCTTGGCTTGTTACCCAAAGAAATCAAATTCTTTGACAAGTAAGTACATTTGAAATCATAAAATGAAAAACAATCTTATAGATATCCAGAACTTGAGAAAATATATGTTTTCAGGCAAATTTGCTCCATTTTCACACCAGTACAAAATCATTCTCTTGCTAGTAATGGGAAATTGAATCATAAAATTGGAATAATCTTAAAATCAATGTTTGGAAAAGGTTAAAAAAAATTGGCATACAAGTATGCTTCTGTCACGTGTCACCATACTACATTTTACTCATTGCACACAAAATCTGCCCATGACACCATAATGCCGATATCCTTAAAATGGCAGTTTTTTGTTTCTTCTCTTTGCAAGGAAATGAATTTAGAGGCTGAAATTTCAGGACAATATTGAAGACAAAAGAGCCTTCATCTTGTATCAAAAATCATACTACTTTGGGTAAATTAGGGTGTCCCAAAATCTGATCGAACGAGCACCTTTAAAGATGGTTGACCCCGATTGCTTTGAATTTTTCATGTTTTCCTTTCTCCCAAGGGAATCATATCCCAAAAACATCTGATCACAAATTCTGAGATAATTGTCCCGCCTTAGTTTGGAAAGCAAAAAATGTGTGTACTAAACTGGCCCCCATAGTGGTTACCACATTTGGAGAAGAATTTTGTTAATAATCTTAAAATAAAAAGGAAACATTTTCTGTCTGGGCCTAAAATGTAACTGTTCAATAAGAAAATGAACTTTCTTCTGATACCAAAATCTTCCTTTTTGATGAGTAAAAAGTGGGGATGGGGGGGGGGGTCAAACTTGTCAATTGGGTCGCCCAACTTAAGATGAAAATTATTTCTTTGGTATGATTATGAAATTTATAATTTTGTATTGGGGCTATAATTAAATTCAGCTATGTTTTTACATTGAAATATAGCAAATCAAATTGCTTCTGTTCACGAGTTCGTAAGACATTTCTGTGGCTTAACTAGACATGGAAAGAATCTACATAAAATCACTACATTTGATGCAATAATAAGAACCTAGGCGGTCCCCGGGTTTCTCGCGATCACTGGTTCGCGATCACCTGGCTTGATGACTCTTGGGTTTCACGTTTCCCTTTGACTTGAATTACCCGATGACCTTGTTTTGGTGACCTTATCTCGTCATAACATCGACCCCACCCTCCCAGTTTCATGTCCATACACCAACGTTTACCCCCATTGACTTTGAATGACCCCCTGACGACCTTGTCATGACCTTTAAAAGTTTTGCATCAACATCGACCCCACCCACAAGTTTTGCTGGATACACCAAAGTTTACCCTTTTGACCTCCTTTGACCTTAAATGACCCCTGCTGACCTTTGATCCACAAACCAATACAACCTCGGTCTTCGGACGGTCAAGGGGCAAAACCACCCACCCAAGTTTCAGGAACATAATGCGACCCTCAGTCTCCGAGAAACCGACTTTAAATAACATCCTTTGACCTTGAATGACCCCTAATTACTGGGGTGTTGTCGTGACCTTTAAAATTTTGGCTTCACAATCGACCCCACCAGCCAAGTTTCATGTCCATAACACCAACGTTACCCCCATTGGACCTTGAATGCCCCTGACGACCTTGTCCATGACCTTTAAATTTTTTGGCAATAACAATCGACCGACCCACCCACCCAATTTTGTCTGGATACACCAAAGTTTACCCTTTTTGAACCTCCTTTGAACCTTAAATGACCCCTGATGACCTTGATCCACAAACCAATGAAACCAATACACCTCGGTCTTTTCTACGGTCATGGGCCACCCACCCACCAAGTTCAGGAACGCGACCCTCAGGTCTCCGAGAAACCGACGTTTAACAATCCTTTGACCTTGAATGACCCCTAATGAACCTTGTCGTGACCTTAAAAAATTTTTGGCTTCAACAATCCGACCCCACCACCCTCCCAGTTTTCATGTCCATACAACACAACGTTTACTCTACCCCATTTGACCTTGAATGACCCCTAATGACCTTGTGGACCTTCACATTTTTGGCCTCAAAAATCGGACCCCACCTCCAAGTTTCATGTCTTTTCATACCCAATCGTTTACCCCCATTTGACCTCATTTGACCTTGAATGACCCCTGGATGGACCTTTGATCCACTAACCAATAACACCTCCGTATTGGACGGGTCAAGGGGCAACCACCCACAAGTTTCAGGACGTGCAACCCTCGGTCTCCGAGAAAATAGACGCGGTCCATTTGACCTTTTTGGACCTCGAATGGACCCTCGATGACCTTTGATCCCTAAACAAATCAAACTCTGTCTCGGAGGTCAAGGGGCATCGCCCACCAAGTTCAAGAACGTGCGACCCTCGTTCCGAGAAAATGACGCGGTCAGGACAGACAGACAGCGGACAGACACAATGACAAGACCACCAAGTATTATTATATAGATGACTTTGTTGCACCTTATATGAAGCGAAACACATGGCACTTGGGCCCAGAGGTATCCTTGCTCAGGTCCCTTTGGCAAAAACGTCGGGAGGGGACCTTTCAATGAAAAGGGAAAATAACGTATGGACAGTACTCTGAGCCCTTCAGTAATTAGTAGCCTCTACAAGTGCATTTTGAAGGTAAGGACTTCTTTCATTCAGATGTTACCGTGTAGGCAGATCTACACAAGACTTTTAGTTACTGATCAAATTCAATCATGCACTTTATGTATACTGGTGTATTGATGAGGTGAAGGCCATTCTATATGAATCCATACAGCCCTGTGGCAACTTCAACAGTAGGTGGTGTAGCTATTTTCAAATTATAATAATACACATTTGAAATCCACTCCCTTTAAGAAGACTACACAGCAGCAATAAAACTTGGGGATGGGCGACTCACCCACCAATTTGTGAAGGCAGGGAGAAAAAAGAGTAATCTTCAGGTCGGGAGAAATTTCAGGTCGTGGAGGACTCTTCATTTCTTTGCTCCTTGCTTGGCCAAAGGGTCTAGTTATAATGAAAACAGAGGCAGGATTACCTTTTTGCAGGGCAGGCAGGGGGAAATATACAGACCCTTTTACCAAAATTAAACCTTTTTTTTGTTAACAAAAACAACAAAAACAGTCATTAATTACTACCCACTCCACATTAAACCAACAATAAAATTTTTTTCTTGCTTCATGGCACTGAGGATGCCCAGGCCTGGCTTCCAGTGTGGATTTCAAATGAAACGGAATCTCCATGGTTCCAGACGGTTTCCTAAAATTAACACCTGAACAGCTTGGGGGTTTATCACTTTTTTTCTCTGTTTAGCACTACATGCTTAGCGTCCACGAGGATGAACTCGATAATTGTGGTTTCCGATGTAAACCGGCTGGAAAAAATGCCAAATTTCCCGGGAACACAATCAAAATTTCCCTTCAAGATTGCAAAAATTTCCCTTAATTCTATGTAGTTCTTTATTTAAATGGGACTACAATTTCCCTCAAAATCGTTTGATTTACGGGAACCAGGTGCCAGTCCCGCACTTTTTTCCGACATGATGGTAAAAGGTTATCAGCTTCATATAGCAACTTTATCAGAAGTTTACATGGCAATCATATCAGTTTTTGTTATCAACACCAATTTGTATGTATCGTTGTGCAAGTGCAAGAAAGTCATAAGTGCAATAGCTGCCATGTAATGTCTGTGTGCAGAGCACTGTCATATGTATAACTCAGTATTATCTTTCCTTGAGTCAGTGGCTCTTGAAATGGTCCTTAAAGGTCCCAGGAAATGCAAATAGAATTGATGTGGTTTGTGTCAAGTCTACAAGGAGGGGCTAGAAAGCATTCAATATTTGGGTTGGTGATGACATCATTTGTGAAACTATTGATTTTTCAGAGAGTAATAGAAAATTCCAGGTGACTGGTATGAATCTATTCATGACACTGACTGAAAATCAATAGTTTCACTAATTATGTCACTGGTAGTGTATTCTTTCTTCTGGCCCGGTTTATTGGAATGGAATGTCCCGTAAAGATTTGTAGTAGGTTTATCATCTCATTTCCTGGGACCTTTAAAACGATCATCACCTGAAGAACCATTTCAAGAGCTACTGACCAAAGAATTGGCAAAATAGTATGTTTGGTGGAATTTCTGACAAATGGCAGCTATTGTAAAACAACCTTCTTGCACTCGAATCATTACACGACAGTGTCAACAAGCAAATTACAAATGGTGTGGATTATTTCCCGATATCATCAATTTCTATGGGCTATTTCTATAAAAAGGGTACATACATTGCCCGAAGGGAAAACAGAAACTTTAATTTTGATCTTTGGAACTAGTAAAGCAAATGTTTGGCGATCATGTGGATGTGGGCAGACCAGATACTGAGCAAAGTTGTGATGTGACATTTACTTAGTCAGTTAGTGGTACAATATGTCAACAAAATTGATTATCAGCAAGCAAGCAAACAAGGGCAAAGTCCATCAAATGTCAATGACAGCAAAGCAGGTGCAAAGGGAATTTACCGTATCATGCAATGTGGAAAATTATTCTGGGCCTAAAATCTAAATTCTTTGCAAATTGATACAAGTACTTTCATACAAACTTTAAAAGCAAATAGTCCTATAGTTCTAACTTATACTTTTGTTTTTCAAAATCTTAACACGAGTTAATCATTTGAAAAGTTGACAAAATCTATACTGGATAGTACATTTTGTGGATGGTAAATATTCACCAAATATTTTTTTAGTTCGGTTGCAACTCTTATTGGAATTTGACATGCTTACTGGTTTACTTGTTGGTACAGTTTAGTTCTTTAATTTAAAAAAAAAATAACAAAATGCTTGAATGTAAAAGAAGTACCTCAGGGCTTGTTACAAATACATGTTAATTATCAGCTGACCTGAACCCTAGGGAGGTTTGCGTTTAGCAAAGTAGTGTGCAATTCAAATTTCTGTAACTTTTTCAAGTATTACCTTAATGCTTGAAATCCTAATCCTTTCAATTCCCACCACTCCGTACACGTTACTTAAAAAATGTTAAAGGTGCTTGTTCCGAATCTAGTTGTATTGTGTTCTCTACTTGATATGAGAGACTGGCACTGACATACACCCAATCAAGTAACGTGGAAACAAACCTTGCAGTTTTGATGGTAGACGCAATTAAGGCATGTTGCGAAGCCCTATGTACTGACCAATATTGATGGTTACAACCACTAAAAACGGTGGTTTTTGTTTATATCTGGGAATGAAATGGGATTTGAGGGATCAACTTTCAGGACGACCATGAGAGAAAATACGGCCTTTCATATGATATCAAAATGACTTACTTATACCGGTAAATCACCCCTCCGGGGGCCCGAAAACGATCGGAACAAGCACTTTTTTTAATGGAGTCTAGCAGGAAAATTGAAGGTCACATTGGTCAGGATTGAGGTACCATTGCTTTCCACTTTCCAGTAGTGGATACTTTAATCCAGGATTGAATTCGCAAATTCTAAAAAACCGCCCCAGTTTCAAAATTGCCAGAGCTTGTACATGTAGGTCAGGTGCTATACTATTGGCCAAAGGCATAAAAGCCCTCTTTTTCTGGCAGTTTCCCGACTGGGCAATTTGGTCGGGCCAAAATATGCAAATCTGCACCAAGTTCCATAAAAAAATCACCAAACAAGTTTAAACCCGTCAAGATGACGAAAAATATTATCCATTTTATATACGGCCATTTCACAATCAGTGGTGTAACTTCAGGTTTTGAAAAACTTCATGATGTGATATCACTAATTCATGAGAATTTCAAAGATATTTTGCGGTGTTAAACTATCTCTATAGGGGATAGCTCCGCTAGCTTAACAAACCTCCTTACTTTTTTCGGTTTAGATTGGTGGCTATTTTGTCTGTGGTCAAAATTGGCCACTTTGGTTGTACCCAAATTACATCTATTTTTCTCAAAAGCCTGTACTTTTCCCATGCATTTTAATTCCCAGTTTGGTTTATTATTATTATAGACAAGTGTCCAACCTATAATGATATTTTGGTTTCCACATTTTCTTGCTTCTAATTTCCGGAGACAGGTCTTTTCATGTTGTTGCAATTCAGCGTTTCGGACGGTGACATTTCCGTTAACAAATGGATGCCTATTTAAAACAAACTGTTACTCCTTACTATTTAATAGAAATTCCCTCCCCTCTTTTGTTTTGGGTGTATTGCAAAACAAAACTACCAGTATCGACTCGCATTTAGTTGCCCAAAATAATGGTGATCCATTCGCCTCTTAAGAATTTGTGCGCAATTCAAATCAATGTTAAATTTCCGTTAACATTTTCGTCACTCCGGCAACAATGAACTGATAGTGTGTATTTTGTTAAAGCGATACAAGGCCATGTTTTGAACTTCTTTAAATGTTGAACATGCCTTAACAGCTTACTTGAATAAAAGTTGCAAAAATACAGCAAAAAATATTTCAAATTATGCAACACTGTATACCTTCCGTTTAGCAACTGTCACCTCCGAAACACATATGTCACTTCCGAAACAGTTAAGTTAAACATCTTCAGCTTTACTTGCTTAATAGCAATCTCTTGCTGCTGATAATGATATCTCTGTTATAGTATTCAGTAGTGATGACTCATCATGATAGGATGGAAATCTCACCCAGGTGCTGCACAAGTCAAACTTTAAAATTCCCTGAGACTGAAATTTTTTGTTCGGAATACAGAAATTTTGTTAACAATGTAAATTGCTAATTTTTGGAGCTTGGAGGCCTTACTGTTGTGCATGGTGATTGTTTTACTTGGAAAGAAAAAACATTTCAAATGATAATGATGGATTTATAACATACAGATTGGATATAAATTGGGACAATTCCAGTGTATTAGTGTTGATTGTTACTTTTTGTGCCATTTGAATAAGAATGCAAGACACATTAACAGGTATTTGTGACAGTAATGTGCCTGAATTGTTTGTTGTTTAACTAAATTATGATTCCTTAAATCTCTTTAAGAAACTAAAATAGGTATAATAAGCTTTGGACCAAACAACATGTTGTGCATATTTTAGAGAAAATAACCAATCTAATTTGTGGTTTCGGAGGTGACATTTTTGTTAACATGAGTATATACAACATTATTGCAAGGCCTTGGCTTGTGTTGGCATTTATTATCAAAGAAACAGTTTTAAACACAAACAAAATACTTTTGTTATAACAAATTAGCACTACTCTGCAGGGTCATTCCATGCCAAAACAGAGTTCACCAAACATCTGGAGTTTGGCTATGACTTCCTTGGGGATTAAATTCTAAGCGGAGATCAGCAAACGGAAATCCATATATTCCATCGTCTCATAGCAATGGTTCATCAAAGTTTCACAACTGTAAGCAAAATTCAGTCATTTGCATTTGCATTAAAACAAAAGGTATCATTTTAACAAAAAGGTTAAATCTTAAGCAAATAAATCAGCCACAGGTATTACCCATGGTCTAAACTGAGAACCAGGAATAACTTTGACATTTTTCCTAAAAAATTCTCCTTGTACGTGAACATATTTAAATTTCCATTTTCAGGGTCCACTGGCAGGGACCACTGCTGCTGTAGGATCTTAAAATACTCAAGGCATTGCCTGTACAGTAATTTCACTGACCCCATTATAGGAAAATGGGGAAAAATGGCCATAGACCTTAAGTTGTGATATTTATGTTGCTTTAATGTTTTGGACCGTACTTTTTGAGATGACTACAATTTGATATTGAGAATTCTACCTTTTATGAAATATGCGTGCCTACTGTATAATAACAGGCTAAAAAAATGTGAACCATGTGAAAAAGTCACTAAATTATCCAACACCTTGACAGACGGATGCATAATGCATAGCAGTACGCAGAGGCCTCTAGTTTTCTATTTTTCTTGCATGAGTTTAATTGTACTAACAGTATGTAATAGGATTGCTTAAAGTAAGTTGTATTTTTGGTTTGTTTGTTTGCTTCATATTTAAATTGTTAGATTATTACATTCAGTTGACCACAAAATGAAAACTTTACGATTTTACGTGCATTGTCTCGCAAGTACCAAGGTCTGTTGACCACTAGTGCAAATAGCACCACAATTGTGTTTGTAGAAAATGGCCCCTCATCATGTGAAATAATATGTATTTTCCATTTTTGGGTACACCCACAGCTATTGATCCATGCTGCGGAAGGGTTCCTCTAACTGCTCTAAAGGTAATTAATTGCCATGTTTGTGCTTCATCATACAGGCAAGAATCAATTTTTTTATGCCCTCCTTAAAGTTTGGTTCCCTTAATTAAGGTGGCCTGAAATAAAAAAAAGAAGTCCAACTATAAAACATAACCTGAACTGCTAGTCACAACCATGCAGCTGCCTCTTGAAAGAACTTGATTTTTCTTTATTCCATCAGATAAAGTATACTTTACACTAAATATATCGACTTTACATTGTATTTAGTAATGCTAAATGTAATTGTAATTTTGCCCACCAAATGATTTGCCAATAATTTTATTTACACAACAGTATATTTCCCTATCAGCTACTATGATTCTTGGGACCTAAAATGATCAAAACTCCTTTTTTCAACATTACATGAATAGGTCTGGTTGTATCACTATGCAAAATTAAATTTTCAAAGATTATGGCCCGTATTCCAAAACTTTTTTAGCTAAACGCTTGTTTAGCTAAACAAACCAATTGTTTAGCAAACGCACGTTTAGCTTAAAAAAAAAAACCCATAATTTTTAAACGCAATTTTAACGCGTTTAAGCAAAACGCATTTAAATAAATATTTAGCCATTGCTTGCTTAAACAGAGTTTTAAACACAAGTAACATCGTCGTTATTTAAAGAACGCGAACTTAGTGTATGAAAGGCCAACTTTGTTTTAATGGTTGAGAGCGCACAAAGTGTATCATGGCTTTCCGCAGCGTTTAAAGTGATGCACCGACTGGGCGAGAATCGTTGTCAATAAGGGCAGTGCTTTGGGCCGTGCACTTTGGCGGAAACACACACTAAACCTCTTAAACTACTAGCCCCGGACCTAGTTTAAATTTCGACGTATTTTAGCGAAGTTAAAAATTGCGTTTAACTTTAAACTCCTTTCTTGAATTAACGTTTACTTTACCGATCACGTTTATCTCGCCATATAAACGTTCGCTTATGCTTAAAAGGTGCACTAAACACCTTTTTGGAATACGGGCCTATATGCTTATATGCTGAGGGCATGATCTTTTTACTACTGAGTCCTGACCTAGCCCGTTTTAATATAAGACGGAGTAAAATGCTTTTTTAACAATGGCAAAACTTTCAATAACTTAAGTGTACTTATCAGATGCAAAAGAAATTAGACATCTACTCAAAGTACAATCAACACAAAAATAAAAAAAGTTGGGAGGGTATTTTTAGTGTACTTTAATGGTTCCCAACTTTGAGCAAGGGCACATTTTTTTTTTCCTCCGTATCAATCATGCAGAGCATTTTAATTGAAAAACTCTTCAGCCAAATATTTCATTGCTATTGATCCATAGAAAAATTAATGGGGATCACCATTGAAGCTTAGTTACAGGTATTAGTAACATAATCACTTGATCAATGGGAGTGGCCACTATCAACAAATGAAACGGGTAATGGGGCCTGGAATGTTAGAATTTCAGCAGGTGTCCTTCATAGAATGGCATAATTGTTTTGATGTCACCCAAATGACTGAATTTAGCTCAGTCATAAACTTCGACCTGCTGCTATAAGAAAGACCTGATTTTTTTTTTAATATCTTGTGCCTTGGAAATCAGAAAGCTAGATACAATGGGCAAAATGAAAAGCAAATCAAAGATGGTGACTCCCGGTTTTTGGCATGGAATGACCCAATTACAATATTTACTTTTTTATTTTATTTTGTTAACACTGAGCACACAATCAAAAATCTTTTAAGAAACAAACTTGCTATGAAAATGGGTAATTATAGCTATTATTAAATAAAGACCTCCATCCAACAAAACTGAAAATCAAAATTGAAACATTAATGAAAATGAGCTTGAATTGGAAAAAAGACACCGGAAATTGGACAAATTCTAAGTTCTAATGGTTCTTGTTGGATGAGAATAATAAACCTTTCTCATTTGTGTTAGGTGGAGGACAAAATTTTTGCCTCCAAAATGCTATTTTTTTCAAAATCATGGCCCTCCAAATGATATTTTTTTTCACAAATCATGAACCATAGTAAAACGTCCACACAAAGTTTTGGGGATGTTTTTTTTATGCAATGTTTTTTTTTAGTTATTCAATGCTCTAGATTGAGCACACCAAGTGGTTTTTCTTATTTTATATACTTACAGCATTTCAGTCACTGTTGGCCTGCCTGTGTAATACAATTTCCTGCTGCTCTTCTTTGGTCCAACCTAAGGAATCTTCCCTCTAAACTAGAATGATAAGCTGTTTAAATGCAAAATTATAACCATTGTTTTTATAACACATGTCCCTTGAAAACAATTTGTTAACATCTTCGTCACCGGTCCGAAACTACTGTGTATTGCAAAGTTCTAAGATTTTATACATGAAAATCTTTCTTAAAAAGTGTAAATTGTTTCAGGAAGTACCTTTGAAGAGCTTTGCACAGGAGTCCAGCGTGGATTGTAATTATTTTACAACAAATGTTAGTTTCCCTACCATCGATCCTACGTAATTAGACAGTCAGTTCACCTTAGAATTGTTTGGTTGGACACCTTTCGAAGTCTATTTGTAGCTCCTTATAATTAGAATGAATTAATATGTTGTTGCAATGCACAATTACACAGTTTCTCATTATGATCACCAAAAGCCATAGTAACTCTTGTCCACTTCCGAAACTGTTAACAATGTAACTGTCAACTTACTTGGGGTTCTTCCCGAAACGCGGCAAGTGTAAAATTCACTTTGTAAGATTTACAGATTTTTCTGCAAGTTGTGTCAGAAGTAACCATCAGTGAAGAGATTAGTACAGGGAGCATGATTGGGATTGGCTCATGAAAACATATTTAAAAATAAAATTTGGTGAGTTTGATATGAGATTTTTCCAGCAAAATTTGCTCTTCCCTTCCAATATTTATGAATTCAACCAAGGACTAGTCAAAATGCAGTGTAAAATTTTGAACTACATATACTTTGAATTAATAGTATCTCTTTTGGCGAACATATGTTCCAATTTTGGAAAAATGGATTTTCACAAAAAATTGATTTTGCTCAAATTTACCAATATGCCCACAATAGTTTCCAAAATTCACATATTTTGCAAATAGATTAAGCTCCAAAAACAGTAATAAATTCAAATTTGATTCATTTGGGGAGTACTTTTAGTGAAATAACAAATAAAAAGTACTTCTAAATTTTGACCCTAAAATCAAGGGTACAAAAGTGTACACCACTGATTGTGAAAGAACCATAAAACGTACTTCTATCACACTGCCCCATAGGCCACTGTGTTTGCCAATTTGGTCTGTGCACTTCTTAAGATTAGACACACATACTATACTTAACTTAGGCAAATAGTTCCGATGATATAAATATCTCATTCTTTTTAGGTAAGTCGGGGGACAAGGCTGTTGATCATGATATACCCCTTTAATCTTATTGTCTTTAAAGGGGTATTTTGTGGACCATAGGGCCCCCAAATTACTTTAAGTAGAGATTTGTATATTATCAGAACCGTTGGCACAAGTCTATTATATGCGCTACTATAATACAATCTATTCTGGAAAAAAGATTCTTAATTTTGTATTTTCTCTCCTTAATGTCCAGATATTACAACACAGAGGTTTATGAGACACTTTAATGATACAAACATTTGCTCATAACTTCACCATCAACTGAGAATTTGGGAATAGACATTTCATGAGGCTATCTAAAGAACCACAAACAAAACCTGAACATGATAGTATCACAAAGTGTACCTTTGAATAGGATATCCCATGCAAATTATTCAATATCCAACAAATGCTACAAAAGACAACATGAACACAGTCATACAAGTAGTTTGTAATTTTATTGCAACACCTCAGTCTCAATTTAGAAAGAGTATTCTAATCTGAAAATGATTATCTTTTGATTAAGATAAGCCTACAGATGCCATGAAACTAGACATTGTCACTGACATCCTAACACTTCGGGCGTTGAATGTAATTTCATTAAGCACACTGTTGAATGGCAGCAAATCAGTCAAATCCTACAGTCAGCTATGTAGTGGAATGAAATATGTAGGTGTGTGCAAATTACTACAAACTGGAGCCTCATCCCCAAGTCATAGTTCAGTGAATCACATGTAGTCCAGGTCACTTATCTAGCCAGCCAGTTGTTTCCTGGGTACTACACATCATACCTAGAAAACTGAAGGTTAGCATCTTAACAAAGTGTACACTGAACTATGCCCGGGTTTTGAGACTATCACGGCTTGTAAAGTTCAGGAAATGCATCTTAATCTTCATCCTCATCCTCCTCTTCTTCCTGGTTGATCTGGAAGTATCGGAGGTCATAGGTCTCCTTGTCAGATGCCACGACTCGCAGCCAGTCACGAAGGTTGTTCTTCTTCAGGTATTTCTTGGTCAGGTACTTGAGGTACCTGTACATGAAAACAAACAAAGCCAAAGGTTGTTTAACATCAAAACTACACACATAACAGAGTAATATTTCATTTTTTTCCACACAAAACAATATTTTAAAAGGGAAACGTGTATGTGTGGCGCAATCAAGTAAACCAAGTCATTTGTCAGGCCAAATCAAAATCTAGTTTTCAATTTCAGGTATGTGCCACTTTCTGAGCTGCATTTTTGCTGAAAATTCCATCGAAATATGGTTCCAAAATTTACGATCTCTCAGAACAAAAATACAAAGGAAAATGAATAAGATCTTCTCCCCATTTCCTTGTGATTTCTGTGCTTTATTACTATTAGGACAACAATTGAAAAACTTAGTTTTTGGGGCTTTTTTCTACTTGTTTCAAGTCCAATAAATCTGTGTTGGGTGGTGTTCTACAACCAATCAAGTACAAATTTGTATCCTTGGAAAATCTGCTCGTACCACTTCTGACACCAGTGCAAAAATTATCTAATGGTTAAAAACTACATATCGAGGGTTGACAATCAGAAGGACGTAACTCAGCACTGAAAGAAATATTAAATTTCTGTAATTCTGCTGGAATACTGCTTTTGAGAAATGTGATGTTTAATATTTTCTACTAAGCTATTCATTACTCAAAATGTAAACATCTCATAAAGCTCATATATGGTACTGTAAGCAAACATATACACTTTAGTAAAACAAAGAACAATTTTTAATTATGAACAGCAGAATTAAAGAAATTCTTTAATATTTCTTTCAGTGCTGAGTTATGTCTTTCTGATTGTCAACCCTCAATATGTTGGCTTCCCGATTACAGGAAATGTATTTTACTAACCTCTTGGAGAAGGGTATGTTGGCTGTGACAGTGATCTTACTCTTCTTCCTTTCTATGGTGACATTTTCCCCAAAGTTTTTCGTCTTTCCCTGGACCTTTATCCTATCCTGCAGAAACTGCTCCTGTAAGGTTCCATCAATGGAGAACAAACCAGAAAAAACAGGATATAAACCCACCATTGTTAGGGAAGGTAGCCCTAACTTGGTTTAATGTTAGGGAAGATAACCCTAACAAGGGTTAGTTAGGGAAGAGAGCCCCATCAAATCCTGGTTAAGTCAGGGAAGGTAGCCCTGGCTCCATATTGTTTAGGGAAGGTGTCCCTAGGCTGGATCAGGGAAGTTAACCCTAACCCACAAAAAAGAACGAGTTAGTTCTCAGCATTCACTACAATGTTATGAAAAATACAGCTTTCATTGAACGCATGTGCCGTCTGCCGTTGCAGTTTGTGAATGGGGGAAAAGGTCAATTGAGGTCACCAACACTGGGACACTACCCAAGGACATATTCAAGTGTTATGAAAGTTGACATGTGAAAACACCAATCAGTTTCATAAATCTGACCATTTTTCATTTTGGCCGATGACCTCTAATGACCTTTGACCCCACTTGTGAGAAGTGTAATTGTGAGCACTACCCAAGTACCATTACATGTAAAGTGCAATGAAAATGTGTTCATGTATACATGTGGACAATTGTTTTAGGGTTAACATTTGGGTAAATTATACGCACAGACACCAGTGGCAGCACCAGACCTCTTTTTCTGGGGGGAGGGCAAACAGGGGGAA